>JAQGCL010000289.1:0-16725 GCA_034699605.1 Isotomiella paraminor | reverse complement strand
GGACGTTGCAATTCCTATAAATTCAAACGAATTGCTTTCCTCGTTGAACCGTTAAGTTTTAGACTTTACGGACGATTTTACGTCCGTCACCACCAGACTACATGTTACCCATTATATTATTACGACGGAGTTTCAAGGGCCAAGGACTGTGGCACTAAACTTACCAAAAACTAGGGTAATTCTAAGCCTTCATTCTCTTTACTCTTTTACAATCCCTGAGAAGGATCCGCGGTACTTTCTCCAAGTTTACAGCTTTCACCATAGAAGTTTGCAACATAGAATTTCAGTAGCAACTGAGGAATTCCGGAGTTTTGAGCTAATAAAATGCAAATGGTCCATTACGCTTTCTCTCTGCTCTTCCAGAAACTAGGAGTAAGGACGCAGCAGCAGACTTAAGGCAAGTAGTGCAACATGCAAAGTCGATGTTCTGTGCAAATACCCGCACACAACCAGGGAAAACGAAATACCGCAAAAGCCTAAACCGTTGGCAAACCCATCATTATAAAAGAGAATCCTGCATGTATCCGAGGATGAGAAGGAAACTCCAAAGGCACGGTTTAGAAAGCTGTGGTTTTTTGGATGTATGAAATTAATTACTGCAATTAAAGATACTTCCCCTATTTTTACGTATCTTTTCGAAATAATTGACAACAAATGTGTGCAAGTCAATCATTTGACAAAGTTTCTTCATTACTTTTGCTCCCAGTCCAATTCCCCCGTTTCTCAAAAATTCATAAAAAAATGTATTTAAAAAATCATAAAATCAACCTTTTCCTGGTAATGTTCATATTGTACGAATTGGATGTCGTAATGTTTTTGTTGAATTATTTTTAATTATGTAGATTTTTTCATCGTCTGTAGGAATTTTGTTCTCTCTGCCACTCTTTCTTCCTTTTTCACTCTCAGATTCAGACATCCAATTATTTTACATTTACACCCGTCCCAAGGGCATGATAAACATCCGCACGTTTCGTTAATCTAATATTTCAGGTCACTGATTTTATGTTCCACTTTGACAGCTTTTATACGACCTTCATTCAGTTGCTTTCTCCTTAGAATGATTCAAACAAAGAAAGTGTATGGGCTGTCGGAGAGAGGAATCGGGAATGAAGGAGATAAGATTAAAAGAGAAAGTTAATTAAGGAAGGAAGAAATGGGGGGAAATTAATGAAGTCCATTATGTATCTCAATTATCCACTCTCTCACTGCAGAGGCACTTTTTGGGTATGCAATTCGATCTATACATTTAATTACTATACAATCACGAGCAGAAGAAAACAAAGATACAAAATTAACTTTGTTGGAGCAAGTTTAATACGTCAAGATGCAAGGAAATAACTTTGGAGAAAGTGTACTTTTCTATCTAATTAACCCGTTAATTACAAATAGTTACGGTACAAGAACTTCGCAAAGTGTAACGCCAATGTTGGAATTAAATAATTTCAAAAAAGACTTACTTAGATTTGAAATTGTCTTTTAGACTTTTTTAGGTGGTCACTTAGATTTGACACCGTCATGCCAAATACATGAATTTCAATGAAAGATTTCTATTGTTTCTCGATCAATCTTTTGTCTTCTTGTCAGTTTCAGACCGTTGGACAAATTGAAGAAAAGAGCAGAATGCGGTGTCTAAAATACAATTTGAGTGGAATGCAACAGCAAACAAAGCAACAATTTCAATCAAAGAGAGACAAACTTTGTCTCCTATCTTTTTAGCATCCAACACAGGATCAGTGAACTGTAACTTTCTCTCGTAAAAGTCCTTATTCCTTTTTGACAAAGATGACTCTTTTCTCTTCCTTCTATCTTTCACTTACTTCAGTTATTCCACATCACCGCGCATATCAGTTACCACCACTACTGGAGCCACCAGCTGAAACTTTTCTGTCCAGAGTGAAAGCAAACTTACGTTAAATGTTTCGACGTCGAGAACAATACTTCAGTTGAGTCCATTAACGTGACAAGCGAAATACTGAGAGAATCTAGAAAGAAAATACGGAATGACGGAAGATAAGATAAGAAGAGAAAGTTAATTAAGGAAGGGATGGGGGTAAATTAATAAAGTTCATTATGTATCTCAATTAACCGCCCTTTGTTCAGAGACACTTTTCGGTATGCAAACAAACGATCGATGCATTTAATTACTACAATCACGAGCAGAAGAAAACAAAGATACAAAGTTAGCTTTGTTTAATATTTCAGCATGCATGGAAATTACTTTGGAGAAAGTCCATTAGTTGTAAGGATGTTGATTAATTTAGTCGTCTTTTGATTAAGAATGAGATGTAGGATGATAGAAGAAAGCCTTGTCCTATGCTTTCTCCTTAATTCAACAAGATTTTAGAGGACTTCTCTTATCTTAAGAGGCAAATGCTCATGACATCCAAGTGTGGAAGTGAAAGTTGACAAGAGTGACAGAAAGTCAGTATCAATTATCCATGTAAGGCATTTTATATGCACATTATTGATGTGACCTTCTTCAAAGTCCTTTTCCATTACCCTCACTCCAACAAAAGGAACACGACAACTTTCACCGCATCAAAGCTCAAGACCGTGAAATGGAGAAAGTAGAAAATTTTCCAAGAAATGTGAGTGAAAGTTTTGCAGGATATTTCAGTTCCAGCGAAAGAATCCCTGGTTTTGTGCTAATTAAATGCAAAATAGTCCATTGCGTCCCTCTTTTTCTACTAAAAAAAACCAAGAGAAAGCGACGCAGCAGCAGAAGTGAAAGTCAGCCGTGCAACCCACGGAACCAACAACATCTCCATTTCCACAACCGACCACAAAAAAACAAAACTGTTGCAACACCCAAAAATGAAATGGCATCTCGCTGAAAACATGGTCTTGAGTTTTGTATTTGAGCTTTACAAAGTTCGAATCATACAAAATTAGAAAGCCAATCTCTCTGTGCTCTGCACATTGCATACTTTTCGACTTTCTCTTTTGTCTTTGCTGTTTGGTTCATGAAAGAAATATTGGAGACCACTCCGGCACAGGAGTAGAAAGTGAAGCATTATATCATTTTGCCACATAATTTGTGAAACTTTATGTGACAAGTTTCATACTTTATTTTCGTATACCTGTTCAAAGGAGGGTTCTATACTTTCTCAACCATCCAAGATAACTGAACTTCACCATAAGTTAGGAGTGGTGGTGAAAGAGAAAGTTCCATTTCAAGAGATGTATAAATCTGGGTCGTAGACAGTTTTTTCTTTCTCCTCCTTCCACATCCACTCCCAGAGATCTGACCCAATTTTACCTAGGGTTCTATGTGTCTGTCCCACTTCAACTTGCATAAACCTCTCTTCATTTTATACACTTTAACATAAATATCAATTCTGTACTCAGTTCTGCCAATGATTTGCGACCTATACTTGAGAAAAGTTTCAGACGGTTGGACAAATTAAAGAAAGTAGGGAGAGGAATGTCTAAAATACAGTTGAAGTGGAATATAAAAAAACAAGGCAATTGCCAACCGAAGAGAAGAAATTCTCTTTCGCTTGTTTGTAGGATCCAACAAAGGAGCAATCAAGTTTCTCCAATATCAAAACTCCGTGGACTTAGGCTGCCAAATGTGTGGACTCTTTTCTCTCCGCCGTCGAATGCCCAGAGTCCGTAACGGAGATGTGGTTACTGAACGCCGGAAAAAAAATTGGATCACTTTATGATTTTAAAATTCAGTTGCAACGTCCGTTGTGTGTGTTTTCGTTGCGTAATTCTGACAAAAGCACAAGAATTCAAAGGTCACAGGGTCCTTTGAGAATTCACAAAAACAAATCTCAAAGGTCTCGCTAAGATGTAATGTAACTGCTATGGAATTTCCTCTGAAACAAATAAAATCCAGACGAGAAACCCTAAAGTCAAACAAATTAAAACCCAAGATATCTTATTTCGGGTCACTGATTTTATTTTATGCTTTATGCTTCACTTTGACAGCTTTTATACGACCTTCAGTTGCTGTCTCTCCAGAGATTGATTCAAAGAAAGAAAGCGTATGGGCTGTCGGAGAGAGGCATCGGGAATGAAGGAGATAAGATAAGAGAAGTTAATTAATTAAGGAAGGAAGCAATGACGATAAATTAATGAAGTCAATTATGTATCCCAGTTAACCACTCTTTCTGCCGCGGAACTTGGGTATGCAAACCGATCGATGCATTTAATTACTACAATCAAGAGCGGAAGATACAAATTCGAATAGTTTTGTAAGAAATGTGAGTGAAAGTTGAGTACCTTTCCACAAACGCAAGTTGCCATGTATTTCCGTTCTTTCGAATGTGAAGCATTTCACAGTTTCACGGAACGAACGGAACATGCCAAAGTGGGACGCCAGGATTTCTTTGTTGGGAATTTATATTCAATTAAACAGGTTTGACTAAGTCTATGTCTTGGCTTGTCATACAAATCATCATAAAAAATATAAATTCCGTCCTCGCAGTTGTCAAGATTTTATTTTTTTTTTAATTAAGAAAACAGCAGGTCCAATTTCTATAGATTCAAGCTCTCCATTGTCTTGACTCTACTCTCTCGGTTCTAACTTTCACTTACTTTCCATTCATTCCACTTCACCACATATCGCTTAGAGCTTGATGTCGGTCGAATGACCAGAGTGAGTCCTCAGTCAATATTTAATTCATGAACGAAGCATGTCATCACATCAAACCAATCGAATCCAATCCACAACCCTCAGGTCAAGTAAAGTCAACCACGACTAAATACATGATGGCTTTTTGTATCTAACGTCCTCTGATTTGATTTAATAGTATTGCTTTCTTCATTGGGAGTCTTTCTCCACTTGTGCAAACACATTAGAACAGTGAGAGAGAGGAGAAAGTCACTTGGATAGCAGATTCTTGTCAAGGACTATCCTTGTCTTGAGTAGCTTCCAATCAATTTATATCAATCTGTTTGTAGTTAATTCCTTCGCTTTTTTTGCCTTTTGACGTGGAAGTAACAAATGAATATCACAGTTGTTCCGCCACGTTCTAATGTTTGCATCATGCGATTTAATACTCTGCAACCTTTGGGCAATTCAAATCCCTGAAGAGCGTTAGTTTTGCAAGAAATGAAAGTTGAGTGCATTTTCTCCAAACGCGAAAGTTTCTCTTATTCCAGTAACTTTCTCTCTGTTCGTGCCATGATTCTCCTTTCTTTCTTTGCTCTGCTCAGCTGCAGATCAGAATTCGTGGTCCTTCGTAACGAGACCCTATCGTCTCTTTTCACGTGTTGTCGTTCAAAAGACATTGACCCCATGACCTTCCCCGTAAAGACACTATGGTTGAAATGGCCGGGTGAAAGTTATAGCCCCAAAAATGAAAGTTGATGACTTAAAAATGCCTTTCCGGCTGCCTTTGCATACAGTAAATGCTTTGCATTCTTCCTTTCTTTTTTATCGCGTCGTGTGACACTATGAAAAGATGTAGAAAATCGATATGGATTGCCTTTTGAAAAGGAGATAATGGAAACGTCTTTCCTTCCATTCATCCGGTAAAGTCTATGGTGCATTTATTCTTGAAAGCCTGGACTCATTTCCTGTTTTGAAGTTGAAGCGTGTTTGACATGCTATTTATTTGCTGATGAAGCGAGAAGCAGGAGAAATGGAAGGGAGGGACAAGGCAGGAGAAATTATTTTGCATAAAGAAGTGCCGCATCTCTTCTTTTGTGAAAGTCTTAAAAGGAACTTTCTCTTAAGCCATTTGTCATTCCACTTATCAAAATAATAGGCTTTTCTTCGAGGATTCCCAGTCCATGCTCTTGCTATTTTAACAGGAAGAGTAAGAGTAACCTTTTTTCCTTCTTCCAGCATTTTTCTGATCCCTCCAGCCTTGTCCTGCTTTCTCTTTAATCAGTTGCTTCAACTATCTTTCGGATTTTCGGAAGACGACTCAGTTAGTCATGTCATCAAAGTGAAAGTTGACAAGATTGTTACAGAAAGGAGAGACTGCCACTCCAACATTGTCAGTTTCAATTATATACACCCACGGTGTACGGCTTCTAATGGACATTATTTATGTGACCTTTCACAAAGTCGTGTGATATCCATGATTCTTGAATGTATGAATGGGACGTCGCAATTTATTTTTTGGGATTCATTTTTACTTAAAAGCTTGAAGACTTTCAATTTGTTTCAATGAATGGCAAATAAATGAACTTGCATATTGCTTTTTTCACTTCAACTTGCACTCTTTCTTTCTGTCGGTTTCAGCCTGTCGGACAAATTAAAGAAAGTAGGGAGAGGAATGTCTAAAATACAATTGAATTGGAATATTAAAAAACAAGGCAGTTGTCAACAAAAATAAGAAAACGTTTTAAACTTTTTTAGCATCCAACTCTGGAGAAATGGTGACCTAACTTTCCCCAATTTCCACCAGAGTGAAAGCAGGAAACTAACGTGGAGAAAGCAAGCATGTCCCAACGAACGGATATTTAGTTCATGAAGTCAGTCAGTCAGTGTGTCGTGTCATCACGTTAAACCAATCTAAATCCACTAACTAAAATAAACTGCAGTCACGGATTGCTCCACTCGAGTTTTGTGTCCTTAGATTTATTTGCATTGCTCTCTTCATCGGTAGTTTCTCTCTCCACTTGTGCAAACACATTACAGCAGAATAGAGAGTGGAGAAAGTCACTTCACCAGATCCTTGCCAAGGGCTTTGGCTTTGTACTACACTCCGTTCAATTAAATTAAATTACAGTCCATTGAGCAGCACTTGTAGTCTAATTGATTCAAAGTCCAGACGAGGCATTTAGTTATATAGCCATTTTGGCATACAAAATGGTCTGCATAATACGTAGTGTTGGAAATTGGGATTAGAAAATGAAATGCAGAGCAAAGATGTCTGAAAATGAGAGAAGATAAATGATCATTTGGACGAAAGCAACAAATATCCGTGTCGTCACATGAATTGAAGGATATGACGCCAGTGAAAATTTGGTCAATTTCTTTCAAGATCAAATCAGGTATAATAATCGACGTTTCATAGATTGAAACCCCCTATGTTACAGGCTAATAAACGGAGAAAGCGATACTTTTGGAGTCCAATTTATTTAAGGACAAACTAAAACTGAATTGTAACAAGTGAAACTGTTGCGCTAGTCGCAGATATTTTTGGGCATTACTGATTTTATTTCCCCACTTTCATGACTTTTATACAGCCAAGAGGAATCCTACTGAAAGACATAAGATAAGAAGAGAAAGTTAATTAAAGAAGGAAGGAAGGAATGGCTTAAGTAATGAATTGCATTATGTATCTGAATTATCCACTCATTGCGGACATCAATAATTCAAAGTGAGTATGGAAATAACTTTCTTTAAACTAGAACTTGAGTTTTGAACTGGAACAAATTTGCTTTTGCCCACAAATTCTGCAAGTTTTTGGATTTTTCCTGCTCCGCCTTTACGCCAATTGACATTTTTTGAGGAAAAATAATTTAAGTCAACAATTTTATTTTACCGAAAAATAGGGTAAAAAGGTCATTCTATGTATAGTCCCACGTTCCCTGAGAAGGACTTCTCGCTACCAGCTTTCACTTTTGTAATTTTGCAACGTAGTATTTCAGTAGCAACCAAGGAATTCCAAGGTATTTGGGGCTAATAAAAAGCAAATGGTCCATTCCGCTTTCTCTCTACTCTTCCAGAAACCAGAAGAAAGGACGCAGCAGCAGACTTTAGGCAAACTGTGCAACATGCAAAGTCTCGACATCTCCGACATTGTGTGCAAATATCCGCACATACACACACATCCCAGGGAAAAGGAAACACCGCAAAAGCTGTTGGCTTTTGCTTTCTCCACCATCTAAGGATTAGAAGCGACAAGTCAAAACCCAATCAAGGAATACGACTTGACTCGTATCTGTTTCTTTTATGTTCAATTTTTAATTTAGACTTTGTAATGCGGAGGGAGAAAGTTACACAGCATGGTCGGAGACAGAACTTCCTCTCCTCTTTTTTCCCAGATCTTAACTCAAGGTTCCTCAATGCGCCTGTTCCTTGACACCGACTTGAATAAGCTCTTGACTTTATACATTTTCAAATTTCATGTGTGGAGATGTTCCCATGATTTACGACCTTTCTTGACAAAGTTTCTCAACGAATTTTGCTCCCACTCAATATGCATACAAACTGACGAGTGTAAAAGTAAAGTGATGAAATCTGGGTTTTTATGAAAAACGATTTCTGCTTCTCCAGATGCATAGAATACAACATTTTCCAGGTGATTCGCTTTTGAATGATTTCGACGTCACGATTTATTTTCCGAGATTTATTTTTTACTAAAGTTTCTTTGATGTGCTCTTCATTTATTGGTTGATTCATTGCAAACAATTGTTTCAGTGTCACTCTTTTTTTGTCTCTTTGTAGTCTAATTAATTCAAAGCTGGCAGGCAAAATGGAGTTGCAATTTAATGTCCTTAAAATAGAATATTGAATTTGACCTACAGGCCAAAATGTTCGTGTGGGTGGAGAAACTTGTCGCCTTAGTCCAAATGGCCTAGTGAACTCAAAAATGAGGTCGTGAAAGTTCGATAACCTGTTCAGGGACAAAGATTTGAAGGACCTTGCTTTCTCCACTCACCACATTCTTTCCAACACAGCATAGCTGTCTCCTTACTTAAGAGCAACAAGCAGAAGATTGTGCACTTCACGACTGTCTGTTTCTGAGGTTGAGGTGGGTGTTAGACGCCGCTGAAATTTTTTTGAAAGTTTTAGTATCTAAGATTCAGTTGTGTGGTGTGAGCCTATTTTTTCTCAGCATGATTGTCTCACAATCATCATAATTTTGAACTTTTTCAAGTGAACTTTATATCCAAGGTATGCATTCTTCTTGAAAGCCTATTAGACTATTCTTTCCTATCCTGAAGTTGAAGCGTGTTCGACATGCTATTAATTGGCTGATGAAGCGAGAGAAAGCAGATGTAAGGAACAGACAACGTGAAAGGAGAAAGTGAGAGAGACTAGAAAGAAATGAATTAATATTCAATGTACGGTCTGTCAGAATTTTAGCAATTTTTCAAAGGACCTGTTTGATGTTTGTGAAATTAAAAAAGTGACGAAACAATTATTTCAGCTTGTAGGTTCATATAAACTTTGGCAATCAAAGTTTCAAATTAGCAAACTTCAAGCCATTGCTTTTTTGTTTTCAATAAATCTTTCGCCTCTAGAAATTAATTTGTAGTTCAGCCAGCTTTTCTGCAATTTACTTCCTGCTATATCCCTCAGTTTCTTTCTCTGAGCCTTGTCCCAAAAATTCTGCAAGTTTTTTTGCTTTGTCGCTTCGCCTTAACGCCAGTTGAAATTTTTTGAGTGAACATCATTTAAATGAATAGTTGGTAAAGCGATTCTGTATTCGTTATGAACAGCATTGGAGAACGTGGACGTTGCAAATCCTATAAATTCAAACGAATTGTTTTCCTGGTTGAAGCTTTAAGCTTTAGACTTGGACGATTTTACGTCCGTCACCACCAGACGACATGTTACCCATTATATTATTACCACGGAGTTTCAAGGGCCAAGGACTGTGGCACTAAACTTACCAAAAACTAGGGTAATTGTAAGCCTTCGTTCTCTTTACTCTTTTACAATCCCTGAGAAGGATCCGCGGTACTTTCTCCAAATCTACAGCTTTTCACTATGGAAGTTTACATCGCAGAATTTCAGTAGCAACTGAGGAATTCCGGGGTTTTGAGCTAACAAAATGCAAATGGTCCATTACGCTTTCTCTCTGCTCTTCCAGAAACCAAGAGAAAGGACGCGGCAGCAGGCTTTAGGCACACTTTGCAAAATGCCAAGTCCACATCTCCGCCGTTCTGTGCAAATATCCGCACACACACTCATGTACCCATCCAGGGAAAAGGAAATACCGCAAAAGCTGTTGGCAAACCCATCATTTTGAAAGACAATCCTGCATTATGCATGCGAGGATGAGAAGGAAACTACAAAGGCACGGCTTAGTAAGCTGTGGTTTTTTGGATGTATGAAATAATTACTTCAATTATGGATACTTTCTCTGTTTTCGAAATAATTAACTACAAATGTGTGCAAGCCAATGTATCTTGACAAAGTTTCTTCATTACTTTTGCTCCCGATCCAATTCCCCGGTTTCTCAAAAATTCATTAAAAATGTATTTAAAAAAGTCATGAATTGGATGTCGTAATTTATTTTGGGGATTTATTTTTAAATAGGTAGATCTTTTGAACTCATTGAACAATTTTGTTCTCTCTGCCCCTCTTCTCTGCCTGTCTCTAGTTGTACCACTCTTTCTTCCTTTTTCACTGTCAGGATCCCCATTGTGTGTTGCTGACTCTTGTCCCTTTCCTTCTAACTTTCACTTACATTCTTCATTGCACTTTGCACCGCATATCGTGACTTTATGTGGCCGAATGTTTCAAAGTTTTATGTAATCGGAAAGATTATGCTAACTGATGTGTAGATTTTCCTCAAGTTTCCATTTTTGTATTAAAAATTTAAAGATTAGATACATTTTTTTTACATCATCGTGATCTGCTCCCTGAGACAACACGAGAAACCTTTCAGATTGATTCAGTTTTACAGTCCAATTTATTTACATTTGCAACCTTCCAGATGACATGATAAACATCCGCACATTTCGTTAATCAAATATTTCAGGTCACTGATTTTATGTTCCACTTTGACAACTTCTATACGACCTTCATTCAGTTGCCTTCTCCTGAGAACGATTGTAAGAACGAAAGTTTGTGGGTTGTCTGAGAGAGGAATAGGGAATGAAATAGATAAGATAAGTGAATTCTGATTCTCATGAACCCAGAAAGGCAAACGAAGCCCGTCAGAAGGTTGAGAGATAATCAGGATAGTCAAAAACAGTTGAACTTCTTAATTTAGTTGGACCTGTTTTTTTCTTTTGGCGTGATAGTAATACACCAAATTCGAGTAGTACATAACTTGACGCCTGGTGTCATTTGCGTTGTATTTCTTAGCTGTATGTATTGTACAACAGTTTGGTGAGATAAGAACACAAAATAAGAGTTTTAATAATAAAATACTTGATGGAAGAAGATAAGATAAGAAGAGAAAGTTAATTAAGGAAGGAATGGGGGTAAATTAATGAAGTTCATTATGTATCCAATTAACCGCCCTCTGTTCAGAGACACTTGCAACCGATCGATGCATTTAATTACTACAATCATGAACAGAAGTTTGAGGAAATTTAATATTTTAGCATGCATGGAAATTACTTGGAGAAAGTCCATTAGTCGTAAGGATGTTGATTACTTTTGATTAAGAAAAAGATGTAGGATGATAGAAGAAAGCCTTGTCCTTTGCTTTCTCCTATGATTTTAGAGGACTTCTCTTAACAAACAAAAGCTCATATCATCCAAGTGTGGAAGTGAAAGTTGACAAGAGTGACAGAGTTTTGCCACTTAACATCGTAAGTTTCAATTATGCAAGGCATTTTATATGCACATTATTTATGTGACCTTCTTCAAAGTCCTGTTCCATTATCCTCACTCCAACAAAAGGAGTTTCACGACAACTTTCACCGCATCACTGCTCAATAGCGTGAAATGGAGAAAGTAGAAAATTCGATAAGTTGCCCAAGAAATGTAAGGGAAAGTTTTACAGGAAGAATTTTTGTATTTAGCTCAACTTTCACTCTGGACGTGAGCAAAACGATGTTTCAGAATTCCTGGTTTTGTGTGCTAATAAAATGCAAAATGGTCCATTCTCTTTTTGTACCCAAAAAACCAAGAGTGAAAGCGACGCAGCAGCAGAAGTGAAAGTCAGTCGTGCAACACACGGAACCAACAACATCTACATTTCGTCCTGTGCAGGCAAACCGACCAGAAAAAAGCAAAACTGTAGCAACACCCAAAAATGAAATTGCAAAATGACATCTCGTTGAAAACATGGTCTTGAGTTTTGTATTTGTGCTTCACAAAGTTCGAATCGTACACAATTATAAAGCCAATCTCTCTTCTTTTGAACCATCTCTTTTTGGTTCGCGAAAGAAATATTGGAGACCACTCGGGCACAGGAGTAGAAAGTAAAGTGCTATATCATTTTGCCACATAATTTGTGAAACTTTATGTGACAAGTTTCATACTTTATTTTCGAATACCTGGTTAAAGGAAAGTTCTATACTTTCTCAACCATCTAAGATAACTGAACGAACGCCTCTCTTCACCGTAAGTTAGGAGCGGTGGTGAATGAGAAAGTTCCATTTCAAGAGATGTATAAATCTGGGTCGTAGACATTTTCCCAGAGATCTGACCCATTTTTACCTAGAGTTCTATGTGCCTTTCCCACTTCAACTTGCATACACCTCTCTTCACTTTATACACTTTCACATAAATATCAATTCTGTACTGACTTGTGCCTATGATTTAAGATCTTTGGTACTTGCCATTCAAAATGTCTCGTTTCAAAATGAATGAAAAAGGTTTCATATCAACAAGGATCTCTCGGCATTTGCAGATATCTAAAGCATCTTATTTTAGGTAAAGTGTCGGAAAAATAAAGAAACATTTCAGGTGTTCAGGTGCTCTATCTCCATGAACTGTTTCCATTTTCACGAGATAAGGATTGACAAAGTCAGACGCCAGGATTTGTGTTTTGGGGATTTATATTTAAATAAAAAGGTTCAATTTTGTTTTTCCTATCAACTAACGACAAATAAGTTTCAACGAAAGCAAGGATATGATATGCAAAACATACAACTTTTTTCTTGTTAGTTTCAGACCGTTGGTCAAATTAAAGAAGGAAAGTATTGGGAGAAGAATACGGTGTCTCAATTACAATTGAAGTGGAATGAGACAACAAACAAGGCAATTGTCAACTTCATTCATTCCATTTCACCACGACATATCACTCAACCACCAGCTGGAGCTTTATAGGGTCAGATGTCCAGAGTGAAAGCAAAGTGCCGTGGAGAAAGCAGACATTTCCTCAATGAATATTTAATTCACGAATGCCTAAAGTCAACCATGACTAAATAATGATCGATTTTTTGTGTATCCAATTGTCCTCTGATTTATTTGGATTGTTCTCTTCATTGGGAGTATCTCTGTTCACCTGTACAAACACATTGTGGATGGAGTCATGGTGTTTAGGATTTTACAAATTAAATATCCCGACGTCGATATCAACCAATCGAAAAATGGAACCGAAAACATCACTCGCAATAAACCTATTCTAAATTAATTCAACCAATTGTTTCGTACCTTTTTGGCGTGGAAGTATCACTGTTGCTCCACCAAGTTCTAATTTCTCTGCATCTCGCGATAGTTCTATTCTTATCATTATGAGCTTAACTACTTTCTCCTGCTTCGGATGTCCAATTCATAGAACAAACGACAGGATTGTTTCCAGACGAATGGCCTCTACAACATGTCGATTTTAATTACGCTTATTTTGCAAGGCTTAAGTGCACATTGTATGTGACCTTCCTCACTACTGCTTGTAATCTTAAATGGAACACGACAACAACTTTCATCCAATGCTCGAAGGGCGCAAGAGTGAGTGGAGGAACGGAGAAAATACGAAAATAGTTGTGCAAGAAATGGTGTTGAAAGCTGAGAGCCTTTCCCCAAAACGCCAAAGTTTCTCTTATCGCAACAACTTTCTCTCATCATGCCATGCAGACATTTTCTGGCTCTATTTCATATGAAACTTTGATGCATTCATACAATATTTTTCGGGGTGTTGTAAATAGTGATTATCATCAAATCCACGCTGCAAAGGGTAGTAATGGTGTATAGTAAGTTATCTGTGGATGAATGCTTTTTTCATTGCCGTGTTGATACGTTGTTGGCTTGTAGATAAGACATTTCACAAACTTGGAAAAACTCTAGCTCCCATTTTGCTCCACATCATTTATGAATCATTGATGAAGGTCAATGTGCACATGAAGTGAATTACCTACCTGCAAACAGTCCGTAACGGGGATGGGGTTGCTGAACGCCGTACAAAAAATAGGAGCACTTGACGATTTTAAAATTAGTTGCACCATGAACACGAACACGACCGGCCTTCTGTGATCAGAACGCGTGTTTTTGTTGCGTAATTCTCATCGAAAGCACAAAAATTCAAAGGTCACAAGGCTCCTTTGAGAATTCACAAAAAATTCCCTCCATCCATCATTTTTCAAAAGTCTCCTTAGACGTAACTGCTGGAATTTCCTCTGAAACAAATAAAATCTTGAAAATATTTAACAATTCATAAAATTTGTACAAGATTTGTTGATCAATCATGGTCAAGTCAATCGTGGACATGGTGTGTAGTATGACGCCATGAAAAGCCGGTTATGGGTTTGCTTGTTCAACCCTAAAGTCAAACAAATTAAAACCCAAGATATGTTTTATCGGGTCACTGATTTTATTTTATACTACGCTCCACTTTGACAGCTTTTATACGACCTTCAGTTACTTGGGCTGTCGGAGGGAGGAATCGGGAATGAAGGAGAGGAGATAAGAAGAGAAAGCTAATTAAGGAAGGATGGAATGTGGGTAAATTAATGAAGTCCATTGCGTATCTCAATTAACCACTCTCTCTCTGCCGAGGCACTTTGGCATGAAAACCGATCGATGCATTTAATTACTACAATCAAGAACAGAAGAAAACAAAGATACAAAGAGTAAACAAATTCGAATAGTTTTGTAAGAAATGTGAGTGAAAGTTGAGTACCTTTCCACAAACGCAAGTTGCCATGTATTTCCGTTCTTTCGAATGTGAAGCATTTCACAATTTGACGGAACGAACGGAACATGCCAAAGTGCAAAGTGGGACGCCAGGATTTCTTTGTTGGGAATTTATATTCAATGAAAAAGGTTTTACAAGGACTAAGTCTATGTCTATAGCTTGTCATACAAATCATCATAAAAAATATAAATTCCGTCCTCGCAGTTGTGCAAGAGCAACGCCAAGATTTTATTTTTTTTAAATTAAGAAAACTGCAGGTCCAAATGAATCACTCAGGCTCTGCAATGTGTTGACTCTACTCTCTCGGTTCTAACTTTCACTTACTTCGTTCCTTCCACTTCACCACATTTCACTTAGAGCTTGATACGGTCGAATGTCCAGAGTACGAGTCCTCAGTCAATATTTAATTCATGAACGTAGCATGTCATCACATCAAACCAATCGAATCCAATCCACAACCCTCAGGTCAAGTAAAGTCAACCACGACTGAATGCATGATGGCTTTTTGTATCTAACGTCCTCTGATTTGATTTAATAGTATTGCTCTCTTGATTGGGAGTCTTTCTCCACTTGTGCAAATACATTAGAACAGTGAGAGAGAGGAGAAAGTCACTTAGATAGCAGATTCTTGTCAAGGAATTAACTTCCAATCAATTTATATCCATATCTGTTTGTAGTTAATTCCTTCGCTTTTTTTGCCTTTTGACGTGGAAGTAACACATGAATATCACTTTTTGCATCATGCGATATAATACTCTGCAACCTTCTATCTATTATTGGGCAATTCAACACGTCCGTGACTTCTAAGCTTAAAGGGAACCCGACTCGACTTTCACCCAATCTAGTTTTGCAAGAAATGAAACTTTTCCTTCAAACGCGAAAGTTTCTCTTATCCCAGTAACTTTCTCTCTCTTCGTTCAATGTATATGTTTTCCCTCTTTGATGTGTGAAGCGTTTGTGCATACAACATTTTGGGGTGTTGTAAATAGTGATTATCATCAAAACCGTGCCCGCTGAAAGGGCAGACCAGTCTTCATTATCATCAAAGTTAGACATGCAGATACTCGAAACGAAAGGCTTTTAAAGAACGATCAAATCATTTAAACATTCCTCTTGGGGTAGAAAGTGTTTTTTCTGCAGCCTTGGAATTCTTGGGAAGGACCCACTTTCTCCAAGGCAACTTTCGCTCGGTAAGTCTGCAACTTTTAGTCTACGGCAAGGAAACCCGAGTTTTTTGCTAATAATAAAAGTATAAAATGTAAATGGTCCATTCCGTTTCCGCCACTAACCGATAACCCGGAGAAAGGGACGCAGCAGAAGGGAAAGCAAGAAAGTAATGCAATGGATACCCGTTGAAAATTATGTTAGACAACAGGGACAAGACTTCAATGTTTTCTATGTGAAAGAGGGAAGTAACCTGGACCTATGGAAGCAGCATTTCAAACAAAACCCTTGATGATGAATTGATTTCCAGGCAAGATAGATTCCTGTACAACATTTCAATAGTCTGACGCCGAAATAATTTTTCTTGGGAACTTTAAATTAATCTGGTAGATATTTGTAGGTTTTCATTTTCGAAAAGCCAAGACTTTCTACTTCTGTTTAGGTTCCTATACGCCGAAGCAATAGCGACTTTTCTGATCTCGAAAAAAGTAAAAGTCCTTGGACTCAGAGATTCCCCATTGTGTTGACTCTTCTCTGTCTCCGCTTCTATAACTTTCACTTACTTTACATTCATTCCATTCCACCGCACATCACTTAGCCACCGCAGCTGGAGCTTTATACGGTCGAATGTCCAGAGTGAAAGCAGAAAGTGACGTGTGGAGAAAGCAGACCAATTTTTTGGCAAAAATTTTTTTTAACCAATATTTAATTCACGAACGTAGTCAGTATGCCATCAATCGAATCCTCTAACTGTGGGGTTCTCTTTTTCGTCAGGCTAACCATGACTAAATACTGGTCGATTTTTGGGTATTCAATTGTCCTTTGATTTATTTGTATTGTCCTCTTCATTGGGAGTCTCTATCCACTTGTGCAAACACATTACAACAGA
>JAQGCL010000288.1:0-16728 GCA_034699605.1 Isotomiella paraminor | reverse complement strand
TCCTCCAGCAATCCGCCGCATTCCGCATTGTCAGCTATACAGGCCTTTATCAAATCAAAAAACATTGTAACCGCATCTTTTATAAGTCGGTTTCTCCATACTGTTTGACACATGTTCCTGATACACTTCAAATCTCCCAAATATGCGCCCTTGCCGGGGCAGTCGTTGTCTTTGGTGCACTCCTATGTATGGCATACGTACGTGTTAATGTTGGATAACCCATGAAATAAATATAGCAACCTTCGGCATGCATGTGTACACAGCACCGCGTGCATCCCTCCGTCTTGTGCAAACGTCACCTGAACAACATGGCTTTGAATCCGAGCAGGACCTTCGACAAGGGGTTTTAACCTGAGGGAATATGTGTACGGCTATACAGAAATATAAGACAAACGGACATTTAACGCACTTTCTTCCTGCATTTCAGCTTTATGCATTCATCCTCTGAGCAGCATGCATCAAAACCTGCGTAGCAAACCGTCCCAGTCTCCGACCCTGGTTCATAACAATCTGAAGCCTACCAAAAAAGATGTCCAAATAACAAAAATGGCATTTCTAATTCATTTACTTGTTCCTCAGTCCCTTGACTTGGATAGTATCCAGCACTTCCGTACAAAAGGTTGCAATGGTAGCAAGCTATCGGCATACCAGGGTAGCCACCACCACCAGTACCATACCGCATGTTGAGCTGTCTAATTCCAAGTCTCCTTGTCCCAGCTACGATAAATAAAGTCATTTTTGTACTCAAAATGTGGTACTAATCTGGATACAAGACCTTTTGGAACACCAATTGTAGTATTTTCCCATTTCCATTCAAACTCTCCCTTCTCTCGGCCACGACAAACGCAAACGCATGCAGCCAGTCCCAGGATAACGCAAACTGTCGACAGTGTTTTCATCGTCTCAGGCTTCCGGTGTCTATAATGTTTCTTACTCTCGTGTTTTGAGTCTGACTTGACAAAACTACGACTCAATCAGAAGTGAATGCTCTATCTCAAATCTGGCGAAATAAAAAAGAGGATACGGTTATTTTATTTCTAGCAGCAAAGTTCAAAAGGGTCGTAAAAATACTGGTTTTGTTTACGGCAGACTGAGTTAGCTTGAGAAGCACACTTGAATCTACAAGGCAAGTATTCATCTTGTTTTGTTGCGCAGGTTGCATGATGCAGTTCTGTCTGAGACACAGTTAAGTCGTTAAAAATAAAACCTGAAATTGAGACCGACTCGAATCTGAGTAATTCATCTGTAAACTCCAACTATCATATTACAAAATTTCCTCTCTTGAAGGAAGCCTCCTGAAGGATATGTAAAATATGGGAACGAACAGAAAAGAATGTAGCAAAGAAGCAGACTTCAACCGTCGTCGGGGGTATGAAGGACCACATCCATGAAGTTTTGTTTTAACAAGTTGGTTTCAAAACTGACATTGTTCACTTTCAGAGGATGGCAAGCTAGTCAATATAACACGGATAGAGAAGGAGAAAAGTTAAAGCAAGGATACAGTTACGCTTGCTGGACAGCATACAGAAAATAATCCTTTACGTAAAAAGAAGTATGAAGCTATCTCCAGTTGGAATGGAGTTGTTTGGCTGTCATTGATTACAGGTATTTGGCTGCACCGCCGATCTTGGTTTACTGTATGCATAAACACACGGGTGTCATCCATTGTGGAGTTGTCCACGTCAGCCTCGTCATCTCTTAAAATGTCGTTGATGTTGACGACTTCTCTCGGTGTAGTGAATTGTTGAGAACGACGAGACAAAAACCTTCGAGAAGCTCTTCCTAGAAACATAGCATGTACAATTGCTTAGACTTTACACAAGAAAAGAACGCTTCAGTTACGTCTGGCTGTCTCTTTCTTTCGCTCGTCTTGTCGGAACTGCTCCTGGGCCCTTCTCCTTGAGATCGATATTGCACATGAATCACGCTTGCGTTGTCTCTGAGCAGGCAACTTGTTGGCTACAGCTTTTCTATGTGTGTCTCTGAGTTGTTCCTCTCCTCTCACGCGGACATCCTTCCTACGGTTTTTTCTCTGCACGGTATTCGTTCTTTGTTCTACTAATCGATAAGAAGAACTGCGTCGGTTATTTCTCCTCCTTTTTGCCGCCTCGGCTTTATTCATCTGGCGGGTTGGATTTTCCGTGCGTTGCGACTGATTGCTTGAACCCATTCCGGACTCTTCTTTTGTGTCTCATAACGTAATTTGCGCTGTTTAGCAACACGTCTGCTTGATTTCTTCCTCCGTCGTGGCATCCTAAAAGTAATGACAAATTCTTATTACAGTACCTTTTTTCACACTTAAAGTTTAATGATGAGCGACAACGTTCCATTGTGAGTAAGCTAATTTTTTTGACTTCATTGAGGGACGTTGCATTGTAACTGAAAGGCTGTTGTGTTAGGCGTTTCATTATACGTGACGTTGGAAGGTGTCAGTTTTCAATGTGAGGTGTCCATTGTAAGTTATGGATTATAGTGATTGACAATTGAAGAGAACATTCTGTGCATTTTAAGGTTTTCTTTAGGATTGCAGGAAGTGTGGTACAGATTGTAAGGTATGTAACGACGCGCTTTAGTTAGAAAGAGTATGATTACTTTACAGACGTGTGGCCCCTGATCAAAAGGAAGCTGCAATTGTCCAAACCCTTACGACCCTTATTCCTTAGTCCCAATCTCCTGAAATGAAAGGATCAAATATCACGGGAATAATTAAATGGCTTGGACCTCTTTAGCTGTATTATTAGCTAATAACTTGTCGCTCCTCTCAAATTCCGTGCAGCCTTCCTCGGTTTCGACGCAGGTCAACTTAACAGCGTTACAATGGTGTAATGTACGTCAGTGCTTCAATGACATTCATCCATCTGGTAGTCCTTCATCCCTCGTCTCTCTCTGCACAATCAACTGTGGCAAAAATTAAATTGTGCTGTTCATTTTAGTAAGTCTGTAAAAAATAAATTGTACCTGTTTTCGTCTCTGCCCTGCCCCTGGTTCATTTTATATCGTATCAATCAGTCACAAATTAATTAATTGGCCCAATTTTGAGAACTTCAAAGTTAAAGTATTGCTTTCCAAAAAACATAAATGATTGCAATTTTCACTAAGCCACAGATTAATAATACCATAATAGTATTGTACATAACTAATAATAATAGTTGACGACTGTTTGGGACCAGATCGGCAATAAATACCCTAGGGTGTTGACGTCAATTTGTAATTTCCGCGAGGAATGTAAGAAATAATATAAAAATATTCGAACATGTGTTTTCTGCAGCAGCAGGAAGCAACGAAGAAAACATGTGTTTAAGCTGCACCGCTTGGGCCGATATGATTGTCTGTGTGATGGTGATGATACCAGCTCCGGAAGCACAGAGTGCACATCCACATATATGAGCGAGGGTCTGAGAGGGAGCAACGTTTCCATTGTTTTTAGACTGGCTGGACCATAATAACAAACATTTGAGGTACCATACACTTCACTAAAATCATGCCTATCTAATCCCGTGAAGGGGACCTGTACAATGTATCTGCGAGAGCAGCATTACGTTGGCAAAAGAAGCGGACAGAACGCCAGTCAAACGATCAGCTGGGACAAGTGAAGTGAACGCATAAGCTATGGAGATAGCTAACAAGATAAGGATAAGAAGGAGTTTAGACAGTAGATATTATATTGGCTCTATGGATATACATTAAGAACAATTTTCAAGCATTTTGAACGATGATTGTGAACTACTGGTTTGAGGTAGACAACGTTTGAATTAGAACGTATACAATGTATGGTTTGGCTACCCCCAAAAATTCCCATTTACGAGGAATACAGTGAATTGTCCTAATAAGCCTAATAAGATTCATTCATTTGTTTCTTCACTCCGCGGTAATGAGTGAAAGGTCGAAAGCCACGTCGACACATAAACGAATGAATCAGATAGAAAGGTTTACGAGTTTAACTGACTGTATTCCTGGTAACTCATATATTTTTGCAACAACCATGAATTTCCAAGTAAATATCGGCTAAAGCTTTGTTCCAAATCATTTCCAGATCCTTCCAAGTAAGGTCTAAATTCCACGGTCTTGATTCATGATCATTAATTCAATGTTTTCCAAGTAATCAACACTTCATAGATCTAAGCAGGTATATAAAGGATTTTCCCATCTCGTTTTGTTTCATTCACACCACTTGACAAGTCGAATGACTTTCGGATCAAACGTCAACAATGTGTCGCTCTTTACCTCTTATAGTTTTCACCATGGCTGTAGCAAGCCACTGCCGTAAGACACTCCATCTCAATACGCTCTCAAACTAAGTCCCATTCTGGTAAACGTGTTTAGGTCCAAATGGCGATTTCCGCCCGTACGCATCCACCGGAACCAGGAATGATGGCTACCACGACTGGAACAGTGATAAAGCGGGTACACAATGGAATTAGGCTACGCTAAATGTTGTCTGTGTTAAAGTGTTCGAATCGTTGACTCCTCCAGGTCTATTAAGCGTTGGCCAAGGGGATGATGATGCTCCTTTTCAAGTCAAGTTTCTGGAGGGAAAGGTGGAAGGGAATAACCGGGGTTACAGGACATGGGGGCCCAGTGTTGCAGGGAAAGCTGAGGTATCGGCGATTCATGCGAGATTTGGCAACTCTAAACATAACTTGGACGCCAAGTTCATGACGGCTGGGGTTGATGCAACTGCGGGGGTTTTGTGTGGTCTGTTCATTAGATTGAGTCAAACTACTGCGTTTACCAATGAGTAATTTTCCCAGACACCGGAGCGGTAGTGCGAGCAGCCCTCTTCGACCACACAATCCACACCGGACCGCTTGCCATTAACTACGGGGTTGTGGCGGATACTGGGATAAAATTTCACAAAGGACTTGAAGCAAAAATGTTGGGAGTGGGAGGATATGTGGGAGTTAATGGGGTACAGGCCTGCTTCATTGTCTGTCTTGGGATCAACTGGGGTTAACGGTGCTTCAATTTATGCTTTAGTTGGAGAATAAATCAAGAAGTTTGCATTGTCCAATTTCTGTTCATTTAATGTGCCTTTTTTGATATGCAAGATGGTATACAAAGTTCACATTTGTTAAAGGGTATAATGATTATACTAAATGTGCGTCAATCACAGGAAGGACTAACCTATCTCTGGGAAAATGTATTTAACGTTTATTCCACCATCGATTTCAAGACGCATCCCAAACTCTCGTAATCGCGCTATCGCAGCGTCGTTCCAGGTACAGGGGAACTCCAGGGCGTTATTGATTGAAACCATGTCACTAATTCTAACTGCGACAGGCTGAAAATCCCTTCCAAGAATTAGGTTTTTGTACTTTTCGGCGTTTCCCATTTCCTCCAATTCTTGGATGGTAGCTTGCAAATTGACGCCTGTCAGAGTGACTTCTGCAAAACATGGTACACTGAATCCTGCAGGAAGAGCCGTGTCTTTTATCTTCACCATTTTCAGGTTGGGGAAAAGAGCAGTCAACGATAGCTCCCCCGACGTCTCGAATGTTACATCGTCAAGTGTCAATTCCTGAAGGCTATATGTCGCCCGGTCCTTCGGCGTCCATCGAAAACCATCGGCGTACCATACAATGGTACATGCGTGTTGCCTTATGTGCTTCGTAGTTCGCCATATTTCCCCCATACGTAGCTTCATGCCAAATGTCCACCCAACGTCAATATTTTTAGCCTTCAGTGGAAGAATCGTACTATAGTCAAATTCTTGCATCACTTCCTCGTGCTCATACCTGCAACCATACCACTCATTAATGCTCAATAATCCATCTTCGAATCGACCTATGTTGTCCAGAGCTTTAATGGCATCTTTGTCATTTTTGAGTTTGAAATGTGTCTTTGCCTTCCATATACAAATTTGATTACAAACTCCGTGTAATCACATGTTCGTCCAAGACAGTGGAGGACGGATTGCACAGTTGAAGAGTAAAGTATTTGCGACGTCGTACCTGAACTTGTACTTTACAACACTGATTTCAGGCTCGTTGAAACACTACAAGGCTTCTGAGAAGTTTTTCATTTTGTATAGAACGAATCCCTTGAAGAATGGAAATGCAACCGTCATCCAAACCATCAAATCTTCGTGGTCCGGTTCTTCATTTTCTACCCAGCCTCCTCGATTCAAAACGTCTGCATACAACTCCACCAACGCCAACGCATCCTTGTATCTATGGTCTTTTAGAAAAGTGTCAAGAGTGATAACAGCAAACATTTGGGATTTGGCAATCATCAATTCGTGCGACAACTCTTTTCTACTTTTGACTGCAAGGTATGGTACCCATTTGCATAGAGCATCATTCTTGTCAACCATAGGACTCGTCAATATTTGTTCATAATTGGCATTTGCTTCGGAAACATTGAAAACCCCCACGCATTTCTGAAGAAGTCGGTGCACGCTTATGTAATTTGACGGATCAAACTCCCGTTTTTGACTGACGTCCAGGTGACGAGAGAATGGTTCGTTAACAACTTGCACGCTGCCAGCGCATCGATATACTGAAGATTTGCAACGGATGCAAAAAACCTTACACCCACAAGATCACGACTTAAGTACGCCATTTTGCACAGAATACTCCAAGCCGCTTGGCCGTATAGCTCATTGGTTTGCAGCTTCACTTTTGATTCTTGCAGTATGGAAAGCATACCTTTGTTATAAGGATCAACAGCAGTTGACGGCTGTAGCAAGCTAAGCTGCGAGTTGCGGAGCGCTCGGATGTAAGCACCGAGACCCAGGGATTGGTTGGTGTAATACTTGTTCAGATGGGCTAAAGCAATTTGCAGAGCAAGAGGAAGATGTCCAAGCAGTTCAGCAAGTGATTGTAGATCGGTATTTGTATGTTGAATGACTAAATGGTTTGTTAGTAACAGTACGCTTTCATCAATGGAGAACTCGTCCAAAATGAGCTGTGGAAGCTTTCCAAGTCCATTCACGAAAGTCATTTGGGTTTGGGATATCCCTCTTACTCCTTTGTATACTTCAGCATTGTCGTAAATGGCTAAACAGGTTTTACCATGTAGGGCTTTAAAGCACTGCTTGACTTTTTCCGAAGTTTGCAAGCGTGTGGGATTAGCAAGCGCAGTTTTACCGGAAATTTTCTCCCAAAGTCCGTCGATGCTTGACTTAAGAAGATCCTCGCCGCAATCGAGCCAAATGATACGGTCGTAGCATCCCTTATATGCATTTGCATACGACTTGGCAAGCGTAGACTTCCCGATTCCTCCTATACCAGAGATCACGACCGTTTTGGCAGATTGTCTCAACATCCCATGTGTGGTGTCTACAATCAGAGCTCCTCCCTTGTGACCGCAAAGGATACAATGAGCGGTTTCTCGTCTGGCCACCACTTTCGATGACTCTCCCCGGTTTCCAGGTTCGTGACCTCGGTGTCATATCGATACTTCATCGAAAGGGACTCTGCATTGTATATAAACATTATCAGTGTTTTGGTTTCAATTTGAGGGTCATGATCAGGTTGTTTGACATGTCCTAAATTTGAAATCAACTGAATATGCCTATAGGCATATCTAACTCGCATTGAGGGGGAAAAGTGTAGTCGAAAGGGTTATCGCGTTCGACTGATTTTTTCAATGTTTATCTGTTTTAAGAAAGATATGAACCATTTTCACACATCAAATTTAAAATGGCAGGGGAGTAAGTATAGACAGAAAAGATCGGATAATTAATTCCGAAATATTTGTTTTTCTAAACAAATGAAATAGAGCCAACCCAGTGGGAAATAATAATTTTACTTGCTAAGCATTTTGTAGAGCATGCTCAAAGTTGAATATACCTAACGAATCTTCCATGCTATAAGCTCAAGGTTAATCATAGTACCTGCGCAGGAAGTGAATCCCTCCGCTTTCAGGCGGACACAAAGCTGCTCCACAGTATTAGGCATTATTGAAGCCCGGTCATCCCATCCGCTATAACAATTGTTTAACCATAGCACTATTATCTTTTTAAGGAGATCGTAGACCGGCAAAGTTGTACTTTTATAGGCATTTTCCACATGAATATAATCACAGTCAGGTACTCCTAGTCCACCGGCTAATTGTTTGTAACCTTCGATCACAGTAGTGTCCTCTATCAACTTCGTGACTATGTCATGAACCTTCACAGACGACATGGTTACAGACTATTCAGAATGAGGCAACTGACAATCCAGTGGACGTGGGCCGTTGGAATTGAGTCCAGTACCAACTGATGCCAAGCTTATCTCCGCTGATAAAAACTTTATAACAGGTTGTTTGCTGACCTGAAAAAACAAAATCTACTGCAGTGTTCAAATCCACTACAGCATCCCTTTGCGTAGCAGCAAATGTGTACCCATACTGTATGTGTTTAAATAAAAATCTTCGACAACCGTTAGCAACCTTCACTGGAATTTGTTCTCCAGCCTTCCAAAACTCAGGGGACCTAAATGATTCATCACATTTCGGCACAATCTGGACGAAGCTGAATTTGTAAAATATGTTTACACCATTATAACTTTTTGGCTTTTCGTATGAATGTTTCGACGGGTACGAATTAGACATTACACAAACATTACAACGGATTTAAATTACATGCAGGATGTATTGCACAACATTACATACAGTTTTAAAATTGCAAACGTCATCCTACATCCATGATTTCAAATATTTTCAGTGGTAAATGCAGTAGATTACAACTTGAGAGTGTTTATACCTGGATTGATTTTCCGTCTATTACTGTACCTTACGCTTCTTTGTAAAAGAATCTTCAACTATTTTTTAATTAGGAGGCAGATTCAATGCAAGAAGAAATTGAATTTTCATCGTGGAATATAAATTTGAGGTTTAAATCCCTTCATTTCTCCGTGGGTTACGTAGGTAGTCCCGAATGGTAGTCTGCATACCGAAAGGAACATGGGTGCTATTACTCAGAATTATGGTTGGAACACCCCGGAACACGTTCCAAATGCCCCAATGACGCATTTCCCACCCCCTTTTCTCAAATTATGTAAACACAAAATGCATAAACCATAAATAAAGCATCAAAATTCCTTGCTTTTTTTAGCCCTTATTTCATATGGCTTTTACTTTAAAATGGTGGTAAGCTGTGGTTTGTGGTTGCTATGATTTTTCGACATTTTAAACTTGATAATAATTCCTAACGACGAGTAAATGAGGGGAGTTTACGAAATGCAAGAGTTAGTTTGGCACAAGTCTCACCTTGCCCCTAACGTACAATAGAAGACAACTATTGCAGGAGGGGGATTTAATTGCAGGAGCAACAGCAACAGAAAAGAGATGGATTGGTGCAAAGAATATGAGATACGCAAAGAATAGGGATTGGTGTTGTTGAACAAGTGCCACTAGCAGCCACCACCACCAACTGCATATCCCACAATGCAATTCCGCTTGGGAGCGTTTAGCAATGGCGTCATCGACGAATTGGTGTTGACAGACCCACCCACTTTCTCCCCTTGGAATACGCGTGACCCATGAAAAATCGCGTTTTTCTCCCGCCCCCATACCCTACCTTCTTCGATGATGTCATTGCTGAATGGTCCCTCTCCTCCGTGCAAATCAGGTGCTGTGTTGAGGGCAAAATGTTTGAAGGGCTCTAGGTCGACTGTGACCTGCGATCGCAAATTTTGAAGTGAATTAGGATACTAGGAGTTGATGCCCTGCTCCCTTGCAAATGGGAACCCTGAGAAGGGTACTGGAGTGGAGAACTCGACGACTATCATGAGGACTAACGCATGAGATGTGCAGGATGATTTAATAAAGGTGGTAAACTCCCCTAATAATAACCGCAAACAAAGAAACTGTAAACCACAATATACAAAGATACTGATTAGAGAGATGTGTAGGACGTGCATATTGTCAGTACAATCGGCGTAAGAAATCACAACTTCCTGTTTTCGCACACAAAAGCATTCATAGAATTTTGTACTAAGACCCACAATATTAACCACCTCCTTTGACATCCAGAGCCAGATAGGTATCCTCGTTAGAAGAGTCTAACCACTGCACTAAGGAGCCCGTCACCCATTCAACGGAACTGAAAAGGCCGACCAACAAGCTAGCCGGTTTCAACTGTGCAGTCCAAGGTGTGAGACGTTCCAATCCGTGGATTGCAGAGGCGGAACAGAGTGCTACACCTACGGCAATAAAAAGCGTTCCGACAGCAGAATTTGTCAGAGACATTCCGTCTCGGTGGTGGTGGAACGAAAACGTCTTCCTCATTACTGTCTGATCAACGTTCAACGAAGTCTTGTTCAACCGAGCTTGAGTGATGCTGTCATTAACGGCCACTTCCGCTGTCGCCTTGTGCCATAACCCTGTGTTCATCATCCAAAAAAAGGCAGCGGTTACCTCCGACGTACCGAACGTTTTGAATTCTGTAAACGTTTCTCGACTGCCTAGGTATCCTTCTCCTGAGTCACCGGTGTACCAAGGGTGGGCAGGGTGTGTTCGGGAGAGGTGATCAAAATATGGAATCCTCGCCAAGGACGGGTGGTCTTCAAAGATAAACGCCGACTTTTCGCATCTGATTAATTCCTCTTCAACGGCAACATCTGCCTCTCCCTGTCTGTAACGCCTCAAAACGTTCTGCTGCATGTGTATCATCCCATCCATTATTCTCATTGGAATCCTTCGAATATCGGGATGGAGAATTCGGAACCAAAGCAACCGCTGGGTGGCGGAAAGGGCTTCAAAATAGTTATCACCTTCGTACTGATCGGCATTCAGATACATTGAAGCCCACACCCCATTCATAGCTGTATTGGGTGTAAATGTTGGTGTGCCAGGATACCAGTAATGCGTAACGTTACTTACTTCGGAAAGCAAACCAAAACACTCTCGTTGTCGGTTCTGTACATCTGTCAGTCGATTTTTTAGTGTCCCAAAAGAATCCCATTTATCATTGTTCCAGCTCTCCCAGCGGTTTGTCACATGGGATGCGGACACGCTGTCGTATTTCAAGTCTTCATCACACGCCAGCTGTCCTAAGCTACGGTACTTGACAGACTTTGGTGGAGAGTTCACAAAGTCAATGACTGTGCCAATATATCCCGCGCTTAGGACTGTTGAAGCAAGGAGCCAAGCGACCATGGCTACTCGAAACCACGGTCGCTTCCAGAGCGCGTTTGGAAGGGAGGGGGGTTCTTCAATAAGGCTACCAAACAGAGCCAACAAAATCTGACTCGTTCCGAAGGGACCGGCAAGACTCCTGAGGACTTTCACGGTGACGAGAAATAGAACCGCGCTGCCAAGCAAGCAGATCCATATAGGCAGACTGTATGGTTTGGCGTATTCGTCGTACCACGCCCCCTGAAGGGTTGTATAGCATGACAGGTGTCTCAGTGTAGCTTTATCCAAGGCTGCATAGTCTTCTCCGGTTCCCCCAAACCCGATGTCCAGGCGGAAGAAGTAGGTTTCCGAAAATACAGCTGTAGGACCAGATCGGTAGTGTCCAGCCACACTTCCATTGAACCGTCCAATCACTATGTGGCTTATTAGTTTCAGAAGGGAGAAATGTACAGTTAAATCAACCCCGATCGTCCAACGCCATTTGTTTTCCAAATCTGGTAAGTACCAAAACCTACTCTCTTGCCTTCTATGCGCCCTCACGATGGCTTGCATGTTCAACTGCAAATCCACCTTGTAAGGGGTAAGGTTGTTGTCAAAGGTCGCTAGAAATCGGTTCACCTCAATGTGGATCATCGTGGCCCTGCGTCGATGACGTGGCAGCAGCATTTCGCAGTAGAATGGTCGCCGGGAATCAAATGTCAAACCGTATGCTCCTTCGAAATAGCTCGGCAGCTCAATTTCGCTCGTCATTCTCCCGAAGCGCACAACCACGCCCGTTGTGTGATAAGACCGAGTGTACATGGTGGTATATACGAAAGTCTTTCTGTCAGATGTGAATTGAAGGTGGATATGGCTAAGGGTGGAAAAGCTGAGGACATTCAGCACAAACAAACGGTGCAAGACTTTCGTCATCCGTATCGACAAGGGAAAGAGGAGGACTTCACACCTACATTTTCTGTCAGCGTTGGGCATCATAACTTGTCTCCGATAGGCACGCTTCTCAATACCCGACTGCCCCCTACCATACTCATTGCGAAGTTTAGAGAACACTTGGACAAGCAATGGTTTCTCAAAAGGTTGAGCCGCTGCAGAATCCAGCCTTCGGTGGTACACTATGCTTTGGCAGCAGTCAGCCGAGGCGGGGTTCAGAACTCTGAAGATGTTGTGCAACAATGGGGTCATCTCAGACCCCATATCCACCAGCTCCCCAACAGCGAGAATAGTTTCCTTCATTACAGCTGTAAGCACGATCATGACAAACACTTTTCGGTGTAGCTTGGCCATCTTGCAGGGGGTGTCGCAGGAAATCCCCACTCGCATTTGTTGCTTTGATGTTTGGTACACTTTCAACCTTTTTTATGTGCTTCTATTTTGTGTGTTTCTATGCGATAAAATATAAAACTAAAATGGTGGGAAAAGGCGTTTCAGAGGCAGGCATCGCATGGACTACAAATCTGTAATTCCGTTAAGTGCCTTCCAGAGTCCAAACCTTCCAAATTGCATGCGATGTTGAACTTTTCAATCTCAAAAATTGCTTCTTTCTTTGGTCGTTAAAACATGTCAACCAAACCCATACCCATCAACAAATCACACAACAAAGTATACGACGAAATATATTGATTTTGTTGTTTACTTTTGAAACATTTGCAGATAACTTGAGAATTCTGCGACCAAAATCGTTCGACGAAAAAACCATATAGTCGCGGGCGGAATGACCCGACGTTTCTCGGGAAATCAAAAAGTGTTGCGGAATTTCGACTTTAGGGTGTGTTTAGGGTGGTTAGGGTCAGGTTAGGGTGTGTTCCTCACTTGTCCAAAGTCGTCAGCTAGAATTGGAATATAGCTATCTCTCGAACCCTGAGTCAACCTCTGTGGGTTTTCAAGAGATACAAGTTCACCACAATTGTTGGAACCACATCATGAAAGCTGGGACTTTCGCCGACCACAAGAACCGCCACCAGTGGCAGGTGAGGTACCTTCCTTTCGATGCTGGAACCCCCGTGCAAAGGAACCTGTCACCTTTTGAATGCGTCTTAGGTGGGAGGCCAGTCCTCGCCTTACAGTGTGTGAATAGGAGCTTACTCTGAAGCCATGTAGTCGTAATAAAAGTACATCAATCAATCGCGCAATATAGAGTCGGGCTTTACAAACGATGAGAAATTCCAAACTAAGGATTACAGGGGCGGAACAAAGGGCTGCACCTGTTGCTATGACAAACGTTCTCACAACTCCATTGCTTAGAGAGATTGCATCCCTATGACGTTGCGAACGATTACGCCACAGTCTCGGTTGCTTAACCTGCACCGATATCTTGTTCATCCTACCATTTGTCATAATATCGTTATCCTTCTCCGTCCCGCCTTCAATCTGCACCACGGCTACGGCCTTGTTCCATAACCCCGCGTTTACCATCCAAGAAAAGGCCGTTGTTAGCTCCGATTTTCCGTAGGTTGTGAACTCTATGAACGTATCTCGACTGTGCACGGAATCCTCTGAGGAATCCCCGGTGTACCATGGTTTGAATGGGTATGTTCGGGTGAGGTGATCGAAATAGGGATTCCTAGGTAATGACGGATGGTCTTCATAGATGAACGCGGATTTTCCGCATGTGAGCAACTCTTCTTCAACGGCAATGCCATGCTCTTCTCTGGAGTAGGACCTTAAGATGTTGTCCACATTGCCAACCATGCCATCCGTTATTCTCATTGGGAACGTTCGAATGTGTGGGTGGAGGATTCGGAACCAAACCAACCGCTGAGACGCGGATAGTGTTTCGAAATATTTGGAATCGTGGGCTTTCACGTACATTGGATACCATATGCCAAATATGGCGGAGTCTGGGGTAAATGTTGGTGTGCCCGGATCCCAGTATTTCGACTTGTCGTATGCAAAATCTGAATATATACCAAAGCATCCCCTTTGTCGCTTCTGAATATTTGCCAGTCGCACTCTAAGTGCCTCCAATGAATTCCATTCATCATTCCTCCAGCTGTTCCACCGCTGTTCCACCTGGGCGACGGACGGGGCAAATTTCAGGTCTTCGTCACATGCGAGGTGTCGCAAACTCCGGAACTTCACAAGCTTTGAAGGAGATTTCCCAAAGTCAACGGCTGTGCCAATAAACCCCGCATTGAGGACTGTTGAAGAAAGGAGCCATGTGATCATTCCAACTCGGAACCACGGCCGTTTCCAGAGCGCACTCGGTATGGATGGCTGGTCAATAAGACCACTGAACAGAGCCATGCACAGCTGAAGGGAAGCAAAGGCCCTCAGCCCTAACCTTAAGGTAATGGCTTTCACAACACCCACAAACACGACGGCGCTTCCCAGCAAGCAGCTCCAAATTGCAGCGTATGGTTTAGCGAACCTGTCATACCAAACACCCTGACGTGTCGTATGGCAAGACGTGTGCCTCAGCGTAGCTTTACCCAACGCAACGTAGTAATCTCGTATTGATGCAGCATTTCGGTCAGGACGGGATTCCGAACGAATGGGGAATTCGGCAGTAGGACGCCTTCTTGGAAAATACTTGGACTTCCTAGTCACACTCCCGTTGAACCGTCCAATCACAATCTGGCCTATTAGCTTCCGTAGCGACAAATTGATGAATGCGTCGGGTCCGACATTCCCGTTTAAATCCGACAGCGTCTGTATGTACCAAAACCGACTCTCTTCCAGCATATGCGCCTTCCCGATGGCTGGGAGGTCCAGTAGCAAGTCTACCTTGTGACGGACTATGTTTTTTTCGTTCAACACGTTACGAAATCTATCCACCTCGCTTATAAGCAGCGTGGAATTCCGCAGAGGCTCTGGGAGAAGCATAATGAACAGGCGAGGTCGCCGGAACTCTATTGTCAAACCGTATCGTTTTTTCAAATGATTTGCCCCGCCAAAATTGATCGATGGTGTTGTCGACCTTTCGACGCGCACAACCACACCGAACGTGTGGAATGAGCGAGTGTACATGTCAACATATTTTGAAGCGTCACCGCGGATATGGCTCAATGTGGAAAAGCTGAGGACGTTGAACAGCAACACACGAGTATTGGTCTCCCCTGTGTTATTCCGCTTACACATAGGAAAGATGAGTACTTCACATCTGCAATTCCTATCAGTATTTGGCCCCACTTCTTGCCGTCGGTGGGCATCCTTCTCAATCTTGGTTTCGTTCTTCGTCTGGTCTGTTCGGCGTAGCTTGGAGAACACTCGAACGACCAGGGGTTTCTCAAATCCATGCGCAGTCGAGGAATCTAGATGCCGGTGGTACACAATACTTTGGCAACATTCAGAATCGGCCGGGTTGAGAACTCGAAGGATGTTGTGCAACGATGGGTTCTGCTGCGTCCCCATATCTATCCTTACCACCTGCTGTCCCTCCGCAGCTTTACATCCATTCACTTCTCCTAACATCACAGTCAACACAATAAGTTTTTGGTAAACCTTGGCCATACTCTGAGGAATCAGGTTTCTTCCGCTCTCAGTAGAGCACTTTCTGAGTTAAAACTTGAAACTAAAATGGAGGATAAAGGCGTGTCACAGTACGTCAGTCGGGCATCGCCAAGGCACCGAATCCTTAATTTGGGTAAGTGCTCCGAGAAAGAGTGCCATGCGATGAGGGAAATGCAGAAGTAGGCAATCTTCGAAATAGGTTCTTTCTTTTATTGTGTTCATATTTCCAACAAACGCCCATGCCCACAATCATTCTCAATAGTGAAAGTGGTATCCACTTTCGTAATTGCATATACAAACGGACGAAAAACATCCAATCCATCCGAGCACCCATGGGGTTGTCCCCTTTACACTTTATCCTGTAACTTTCTGCGTGCAGACCGAAATGACGATACGTACTATTCAAAATAGGTATGGTTGGAACACCCCGGAACGTTCCATGCACCAAAGATACTTTCACTATATCCATTTTCTCAAATTATGGAAACATAAATTGTATAAACCAAAGCAAATTGCAAACCATTGTTTGCGAGAAAGTATTTTATTTTCAATCGTTCTATACTTTTAAAATTTTCGGTATAATACATTTTACTGAATTGAATGAAAGTGCCCAATGTGTAGTTGCAGTTCACAAGTAAATTTCAATTTTACATTTTATCGTTCGCAATAACCCACTTCCGTTAACCCGCTAAGGGGAACACGGTCTGGAAAACCACATGATCCAACTGTCCCCCGTAGTTGTAGAAAGCGGGAGGAGCTGGGGCGATAAAAGAGGAGGGTGGAGGGGCCCCGGGAATGCTTAAAAAGTTCATATCCAAGTTTGCATTGATCAAATAGCAGACGGTGTAGTCGATGTTGAAGTATTGCATGTGATCAACCACTTGGTAGGCTGGCCCCAAAGAGTTTGAGCAAGTCCAGTCCTCATAGACGGATTTGGAACAGAAGGTAGCGGGTTCTCCATTGGACCAAACTTCCTGTGCGTGATGGACATACCGGATCCCGGTGAGAAGGGTGAGTGGGTTCACTGGGACGTAGTGAGGGGCAATGTCCGCCCTGTAGACCATATATTTTTAGTGACAATTCAATTTGGCGGGAAAACACTTATTTTAAACCTTCACACCTGCTAACGACTCGCGCTATTTGGATCCCCAAGGAGTTCATGTAGTCTGCATATGCCTTGTTTCCTGTCCTGGGTTGGCCGTACGTTGCCAGAGC
>JAQGCL010000287.1:0-16750 GCA_034699605.1 Isotomiella paraminor | reverse complement strand
CATTCACTCAACCCGATGAATTATTTATCTTTAATCCTTGATCCTAAAAATATCTTGTTTGCGGTTATAAATATCTCCAGAACGTCAAAACAATCGAGATCATCATCATCGTTGCCATTTGTTGGTCACCCACTCATCCTTTCCTTCTTCTCTTTTAGTTCTTAAATACCTTCAGTTCAGCAGATTTCCTTCCACTACTTCAGCCTTGTAAATGTAATTACAAGAAGAAACTAATTTCATTGCCTTACTCGATTCATTCCTTCATTGATGCGTAGGGTTTCTTCGGAAAACATGTAATTTCCATTTCAAAAATTGGAATTGGATTGCCTCGGTTGAGTTGAGGAGGGCAAGTATTATGGATATAACAAAAGTTCACTCTATTATAGCTCTTCAGAGACAGCGATGAGTGTCGTCCTTTTTTCATTTCGGTTTTATGGCTTCTGTAATTCAATCTGTTACACAACAATCCAATCCAATAGACTTTTCTACCAACCCTATATAGACAACCACGTCATTTCCATTCCGTCCTCTAAAAACTTAGAGAAAAGGGCAAACAGCAATCTTCTAGAGATAGACAAAATTGTGGACTAGTTTACTCTGACTCTCCACACAATATGTAACATGCCCTTTAGCAGCGTTCTCTTCGAGACGTGAGTAAACAAAGAATGTACTCAAGATTAATTTTACAACGACGAAATGACTAATGTGCCCGTATTATACTTTATCACTGTGGATATTTTTATTCCATCCTGTCCTGCTCTGAGTCAGGATTAGGGTTTGTCCACCTACAATGACTTTCATTACCCCTTGACAATGTGATAAGGTTGGTACACAAAGTCATCATAATTATTCATAAATATCCCCTCCACCTGCCCTACTTATCAACCAAATCACTTTCCTCGGACAAATAGATACTTCCCTCACCTACCTCTGCCCCGCTTTTTGCTAACCTTCCGTCAGATAAAAATAGGGTCTGACCTTTGACCATTCGGTCACTTCAATGTCATGCATGCATAAGATTTTGTTTTTCATCTCTAGTTACTTTGACTGTTGCTATGGTACCCAAGAGACGAGAGTGAAGGCGTATCATGGATAAAGGTTTCTTCAAAGAACCACAGCCCGTCACGTTTGGGTAGAGTTATACACGTTGCTTGAGAAGAGTTTATAATAATATGAGGAGACAGGCTTCAAAGAAAGTGGCAAAGTAGGTAACAACACTCGTCTTATCTCACCTTGGTTTACACCTCACTTTCTCCTCTCTCTGTCTTCTTATCTAAAGTTTCAAAAGTTTTAAGGAAGGGTAAAGATTTTCTCTGTGAGTAAATAAAGGACTGTGGTAGTGGGAGTAGTACATTTCCATGTAATGAAGGTACTTTTTAATAAATGAATATTCTGCTGAAACAAGACCTGTTACACAAGTAAGACAAGACAGTTTTATTAGATCCTTTCAATTCCACACACAGACATTCACTAAGGCATATTTGCCTACATACAGCTATCTATATCTAGCTACATTCTATAATCATTACATTCAATCATTCATTCATTTCACAGTTACACACACATATAATACAGGCGAAGGGTCCTCATCATTTGTTCCTGACTTTCCTCGGCTTAGACAAGACAAACTACGGTTTGGCAAAAGAAGGTAAGGGAGAAAATTGGCTGAGCTCCAGGTTATATCGATTGAGAGAGAGAAGATTGGGGTTGGTAGGGGAAAACGGCAGTAGTGTTTCAACTATTCTCGAGTCAACACGTAATTTCGCAAAGAAAATGTGGGTTGCCAAATTCTGTGTGTTGTTCAGTCTGGTCTATTTGTGGAGTGTCGGGAAAGTGGATACGAGTGAAGACGATGGTGTCTCACAAACGAAATGGGTTGATCATACCACCCGATGGTGGAACACGTATTTTTCCTCCAAATACTATCATTGTGGCGTAGCACTAAAAACTCGGTAAGCCGAAAGCCAGGTCTCTTTTGTTGTGTGCTGTTATACATCTATTAGTAGCCACGTTCTATACAATGACTATGACTTTCTCCTTTATTTTCTGCTGTAGACCGATTAAATCACTCCGAGCTCCTCTGGAGAAAGGCTGGCTAGGCAATCCCACTACTTTCGTTGAGGATTGCAGGTTCTGTTTAACAGCAGGATGGGGGGGAGACTCCATTTACATCCTAAGAGGGACGCCCTTACGCTACTGTCCCTGGAAGGGGATGTTTCCAAGAGATTCGGACAAATTCATGGGTTTTCATTATGTAAGTCGTGCCAAAAAAATCATTATTTGCATGTGTCGAATTTATTTCTCCTTCTCTACAGGTCTGTAAACCAGAGGACTGCGACAATCCGTTCATCCCCATCGCACTCTCGTGGTAAGAGGGAAGATTGTTGTTGTATCTCTTTGTAGCAGTATGGTTTTCTTTTGTGACACAGGCGTGATGTTAGGTGCGATATAGACAACCTCTTGGAGAGGACCATGTCCGATTATTTGAGTAATCGATGCCAGAGTAACATAGCCAATGATCTTAAAAGAAAGATTGATTTGGTGGATGCCACCAAGGGTCCGATTTATGACAAGGAATGGTTGACGGATGGAGACTATGGGGCAGTTCGTTTCTTAAATTGGATCACTAGTGGTGTATGGAGGACAAAGTCTCCTCCGGAGCAGAAAACAGAAACAGAACGGGAATTGGAAATCGAACATAGGGAAGACCACAGGCAAATTGAAAGGGAGCAGGAGGAGGCCAAGAACATCGCATTTGGGTGGCAATTGAAGGTGCATGAAAACGCCATCTTGGAACTGGGGGGGGATTTGGAAGAGGAGGAAGATACGACGAATGCGACGATAGCCGGGATATTTTTACGATGAACAAGGGAGGGAAGGTATCACGCCCGGAGAACTCAGTCAAAGGGTAGTAAATTCAAATCGTAGCACGTAATAAAAGTAGATAAACTAGCTGAAAGTAAAGAAGATAGTAGACAGGAATGGATACTTAGAATTAATGTCAGTAAATAAAAGTGTAGTAAATAAAATGAACTAAAAGGAAAACAATTAAAAACACAAGACCAACGGTCTATCAAAGCAAAATATGGATAGGTCAACGACCTCTGTTAATAAAAATAACACTGTTAACCTATGTAATAGACCAACGGTCTTTTCCAAATAAATGAAACATGTCTACAAGCCAACGGCCTTTTTAGACTCGGGTGAAAAACAGAATAAAACGAAAAACGACCTAAAAGTAACAGTCAAACAATCATTCATACAAGGGTGTTAGCGGTTAGAAAGACAGGTTACCGCCAACAAGCATGTTTTTGAATTGTATTAGTAGTATACAGTTTTTTTTTGTCTGTACAAAAAGAAGAGTTACATCTATATTTCCATCAACCATTGGAATCAAAATGGAGTAATCGAATCGTAACCATGTCTAAAAGGAGGGAGAGAGAGAGAGAAAGAGAGAAAGAAGATTGTCTTGAGGAGCCATCTCATAGGAGCAAGGTATTTTTATGGGATTTTTGAGTCCTGAAAGGAACTATTTTGTTTTACTTTTTATAAGGTTTTCTAGGATAACTGTTTTAGAGCGCAGGTTTATATGCTTACATGTGCATATACTAATAGCCTTTGCAATAGGGAGAGGAAAAAGGTAAAGGAGGCCTACAAGATGTTTCTACTCCTGAGTCCAAAGAGAAGAAAGAAGGGAAATGTTGGAAAATCAAAAATGAATATGATGGATTAGAACAAAGTCGGCTCATGGAAAATCCTGGAACATTGGGATAGATTCCCCCCGTGGGGAGGTTGGTCGCGAAGTAGAAGGACCCGGTATTGGAGCTTGGACCCAAACCATATGTTCTCCATTCACGGTATGTGAGGTGGCTGTAGCGGGATGAGGGGTAGACGGATATCGACGTGCGAAACGTTGTTCTAGTTCTGGTATCCAAGGAGGAATTTCAAGGGTGGAGGGGCGTCGAGCCTGACGGGGTGTGGGACGGGGTGTGGGGGCAGGGAGTTCGTCGAAACTAACGTGGCGACGCACGTTATTAGTGTTTCTGTTTGAGTTCCGTTTGTAACGGATGTAGTAGTATAGTCCACAGGCGCACACACAGAGAAAGAAAAGTATGTTGATTACGACCAAAGTGATGAGAACGATGTTGATCCGTAGACCCAACTCAGATTCCGTGATTGCTCCGACACCTGGAATACAGGTCATCGCGTAAGAAATAGCCATCCGTCCAATTCGATGTTGCATTTGGCGGAGCTGAATAAACAGGTACATAAGAGCAATCCAGAAGATAACGCAGACAATGAAGAGGCTTGAGGTAGTAACGTAGTTGTGGTACTGGGAAAGGAAATCAACAATGGTATAAGTATCCAGGTCAAGATCAGGAACATATTCTTTTGTTTTTAAAGTGGGAACAAACAATTCTCCGTGAATCCACGAATGATTGTAAGCCTCGCTGAGGGGAGCCGAGAGTTCTCCAACGATTGTCTCAGTTAGGTTGATGGGTTTCATAAAAGAGTTGAGGGCGATCTGGCTCCAACGTGAAGGGATGGCGACCTGGATGTTGTAATGGGTTGTGTTATCGGGGTCTTGATCAAAACAGGGAAGATCAGGTGTAACGGGCTCATGCGATTTCCCGAAAGTCATCTCGCAATGGCAACGAATTGCCACAATGAAAGTGCCAATTCTTGAGGAATTTTTATTCCAGATGGGAGTCCGGGTAGTGGTGGTGCCGTGATCACAGTTTATGGTGGCGCCGACTGGTGGGCGGGTGATGGCATAGTGATATAAATTCTCGTAATACCCCAAGAAGATGATCCGTAATTTATCCGAGGCTGAGACACGTCGACAGGAGAACGGGCAAGCGGCATGTAGAGTGTCCAGATTGTTGGTGTCGGAATGCAGGAGTGCCCTTGCACAGGTTGTCGAAAGAGTGACATCAGGGGAATACGGTCGGACCCTGCAAAACGGAGGATTGGCGTCTAACTGGCAGAAGGTGTCTTGAGGGGGAAGGGGAAACACAGAGGTGCCTTGTACGGCAACAAAACTATGCTGTTGCTCCAACGAACATAAATAGTCCGACGTCTCAGCATTTTTCTGGTAGAAGAAGTCCACAGAGAAGATTTCAGCAATTCGGAGGATGGGTTTCTTCTTTCGTCGAACCGGGATTTCAATGGCTATGGTTACTTGAGCCTTACTGGGTTGCACAAAGCATTTGGCTAAGGGGAGGGCGTAGTAGGTGCTTAGATCAGTCAGGGGGATCACCAATTCCAAGTTGCGTCGGGCAATGTCCGTGGCATGAGAAGTTAATGCGGCTTCTAGTTTGGAGGGAGAAATTCCGCGGTAAGGAATCCGTTTTTGGAGGCAAGCGGACAAGACGGCATCATAATCATCTATCTCCAATTTTCGTTCAAACAATTCCGATTGTTCCAGCATAAAAAGGTATTGTCTATAAGCACCGTATGCAAGAGTGGATTCTAATTTGAGTTGTCGCCTGACGGTGGCGTCTAGATCAGAAATCTTAGCCACGATGGCGGGAACGCTACGGTTGACAAATTGGGAAAGGGTCCGGACGTCTTCTGTAAGAGAGACGAGTTGTCTATCTCTTGGTTGAAGAATCTTGTGTATGGCTCCAACCAGTAGTGTTGGGTCGGCTGAGTGATCGCCGAAGATGTTAAAGGGGTTGATGTGCCGTACTGCTAAACCTACAACTGCGCCAATGCCAGCGGCTATGAGAAATCGTGGTTTTCTTGATTTGGCTATAGTAGAATCGATAGAACGTCGGCGTCTGCCGTCAAAGGCTGCTAACGCTTTATCAAGTGTATCCTCATGATCCGGGATGGAAGGTGAATTATTTCCTGGCCGTGACAATGTGGAATTTGAAACGTGCCGGTGTTTTGTAGCCGATTCGTCAAGGGAAAACGAGATGAAATCTTGTACATTCTCTGATTGAGGTGGTTGCGGCAGTTTTGTGGTTGTAGACCATGCTCTTTTGGTGGTAGGGGTGGATGGTCGTTTGGTGGTAAGGGATGACGGTCTCTTAGTGGTGGGGTTGGACGGTCTCTTGGTGGTAGCTATAGTCGAAACGATCGACGGCCGCGTGGTGGAAGGGGTACTAGTCGGAGATGTTATGGAACTGGGCAGGGGGGTAGTAGTACTGGTTGTAGTTGACGTTGGAATTGTGCTGGAGGGCGTAGTAGTCGTCGAGGTGGTGCTGAGGGTAGTTGTAGTGGTCGGAGTTGTATTGGGGGGAGCAGTAGTAGTTGAAGTTGTACTGTGGGTTGAGGATAGTGGCGGTTGTGATGGGGAACCAGTCGTATGTACAGGGGTTGCTGGAGTCACATGAGAAAGATGATTTGATTCTGTCGGGCTCTCGGAGGCTCTTCGTACTATAGAGTGTACAGCGGAATCGTCTAAATTGGTCGGGACGGAGAAGGCTCCATTGGTCAGAGCAAACAATTGTTCGTCCAGCCGCCGTCCTGTTATGGCCAACTCCGTGTTAATGGCCTCGACGAACCAACAAAATGTCTTATTGAGGGCGTCGGGACCGTGGACTCTGTCTTGGCAATAAGTAGTGGCGTAGTGATGGCTAAAATTCTGGCGGCGGGAGAAGTTGAAGTTCAGGGAGAAGTATAGCCTTGTAGAGTCAATCCAATTCACGCTATGGTGGTCTGAGTAGCGGACGAAAGCTCCACTGATAATGGACACAGTGGGGTCTTGGTCGGGTGGGTCGGCCCAAATGAGATAAGGGTAGTAGCATAGGAGGAGGAATAGGGCACTTAGAAGTAGAGCCGGGAAACTCATGATCTAGAAAGATGAAATTTATTTAGATTTGAAGGTAAAGAAAGAAAGGTTAGTTGTGGTAGGAAAGAGTGGGATTTATCGTCAGGGGTCATGTCACGAGTAGAGAGGATTAATAAGGAGGGGGGTCATAATGGGGGTATTGGGGGTGATTCCAAGAGGACAAAACAGAGTCGTCCCATTGTGGAAGCTCATGTTCGCGCGATAGATATGGTTGTTGATAATTCCCGTTCCAAGGAGGAAGAGATGATTCTGTCCATATATCTGTCGTCTGGTAATTGTGAATGAAGTTGTTGTTGTCCAGGAATGGATTCTGAGGGTTTTCATGATCATAATAAACGGTAGGGGATTCAATCCATTGATTGTGTTGTGGTGGTTGCTGTGGGAACCAGTCGTGATGGTTGTCAGAGTTAAAGGGAGGTGTGTTTGGTGTCTCCCATGGATTAAAGAAAAACTCCTCTTGGAGGCAAGATGTCGGATCTAACATCCCGTCAAATTCTCGGGGATGATGTCGGCGTCGGGTTGTTTCCCAACGGGAGTTATTGTTGTTCCCCTGAAATTGACGTAGAATCGCTTTGCTCTTCCTGCTGGCACTCTTAGCCAATTTGGTGAGTTCCCAACGACAATGGTCCCGTATAACTGGGTCTGGCTCGTTGAAGAGAGGACAAAATTCATATTTATGTCCAAAAAGAAGACAAAAACCACATTTGCCTTTGTCGGGACGCCCTAAATGGTCCAAACTGAGCCCAAAAGGCGTAGAATGAGTGGCGATTGCCGTCGTTGATGGCAAAATGGGTCGGTCAACTGCCGAGACATCCTGGGTTACTGTCCAGATATCATCGTCATCATTCACTATCTTCTCCTCGTCGTCTTCAAACCAAGTTACCTCCTCGTTTTCTGAAATAGTTTCTAAACTCTTGACGTCATCGGGTTGGTTGATGGTCTCCAGGGTTGAAATGGGTCCAGGGAGTAACTGAAGCAAAGTATCTCGTTCATCTGTGGAGAGATATTCCATAAGGGCTGCTTCCTCCTTGATGCCTTCAATTATCTCTCGGTCCTCTGGGGAGACACATTCCACAACGGTGGGTGCATCTTTGATGCTCTTCAATGTTTCTTTTTGGCCATGAATATCCATTGGTTCATATGGTGCTTGACCGTTTCTTAGAGGATGGATGGGTTCCGTTGGTGTGTCTGGTAGGTCCCAGTTTTCTTCCATGTCATAATCTCCAGTTGTAGCAGGGAGCCATTTCTGAACTTTTTCATTTCGCGTTAAAGACGCCAAGACACTAGCGAAGGGGGAGGTCGGTAGTATTTTGTTTTCTGGTGTAGTGAGAGTATGGGGGGAGGTGGTTATTTTGGTGATGCCATTTCTTTCCCAAAAGTTAAAGGGGGCATGCTTCGACTTCTTTTTATGTTTTCTGTTCTTGATCTGTTGTTTATTGTGTAGCCCATCCGCTAACCAAAATTCATCGATAAAGTCAGCTGCTGTCATTTGGCTCAGACGACTCTTCTTAGTGACGCCGTTAGTATCTTTCTTAGTACCCACGTCGTAGTAGTACCTGAAGACTGAGATAGACTTGTCGACGAGTGTACGGAGAAGTTTGAGTTCCGTAATCGTGTACCTAGGGTCGGTGTTGTGTTCATCGCATTCAGCGTATAGAGTAGCCAGTCGCTCAGCCAACTTGTTACGCATTGAGGTTGCGGAGTAGTGGTTTTGGCGGTGCACTTGTGAAGTGCTGGGGAAGGGTTCACCGTCATCCCACAGAGCTTGTTCAACGAGGTCCCTCTTGATGTTTTGCTTTTCAAGGCGGATGGCTAATGGAGTTAAGCTGTTCAGGATTGCGTCTTCATTAAACTCGCCGTAGGACCAAGATTTGCCAATCCTGTTAGAGGCAGCTTTAATGATCGTATCATAAAGGATGCCTTCACGTTCAATGTAGGTCTTCTGACACTCCCAGATCCGTAGGGCGAGATGGCTGTCCGACCTAGCATAGGCCAACATCGGGGCTGGAATTCCGGTGGAGTAAAGGTGACCATTTTTCGTCGTAGTGTGACGATAGCTCCAATCTGCAGCAGTCCAAGCAGGTTGGTGATTCATTATGTGGATATCCAGGTAGACCCAAGCTTGGAATTCCAATGATAGGCGAGTTGTTCTTCGCGGAGGGGCGTTTTTTTCTCTGACTCATTGGATTCAAGGAATCGAAGATGGCAAGGTGGACATCACTGATGTCGATCGCATTGTAAACGCATAATTTCCAGGTGAGGGCTATAGCCCTTAGGTCGTTAGTCATCCCCTGCATCACTTTGAGGATTTCCAAGTTCTGGAAAACTTGCCCAATTAGTTTTATTGATTCCGGGTTGTAGAGGCTTAACATGTCTATAACGTAGTCCGTCTTAGCCGTCGAGATTTGGAGAAGGCTTATTTCTTCACCATATCGACCGCCTTTTATCCTCTCCGTGTCAATGGCAATGGTATTGAAGAGTTTGACATCTTCGATGGCACGACGTAAGGCAGGCATGTCGGAGATGAAGACGACCGGGATTGTTTTTCGTTCATCCCTGATGTTTTCCAAGGGAGTCACGAGTCGATGGATGCCTAGTAAGACGACGCCAACGAACTGTTGGAGTGGTTGCAACACGCTGTGGCTGGAGTTTCGCCTTCGTAAATGTTGTTGGCGTTCTTTATACACTCCGAACTTTGATGAAAACCATGTTTTGTCGGTATCATCTCTCAACAGGTCTTCCGTGATACTTCTTTTGGCAGCCCACTCGTCATCGCCCTTTTCTTTATAGGCATCCCTGTTAATTTGTTCCCAATGGGTGAAGGAGGGGTCCGGGCCAAATTGTTCGGGTTTTCTGTATGGAGCCATCTAGAGATTAAAAGCACTGTTTAGACCAACGGTCTCTTATTTGTGTTTAACATTTGATCAATACTAATATCGTTCAATGTTGTGTATGCATAGTCCAACGGACTTTTTGTTGCATTGTCTCATGAAATATTTTGTTTGCCGCCTATAATATCTCCTTTTGTAATTTCTGCATAGGGAAAACCATTTTGGAGGAAAAGAAAGGTGAAAGCTGGTGTGACTAACCTATTAGGATATCTATATTTAGAAAAGAATGAGGAAATCGGGGATTAATGAAGAAGAAAAATTTAGAGGTCGAAGATGGGCGGTGGTTTGATGAGTCTACCACGGCGAGTGTATCGCAGGTCATCGGCAGGTGGAGGATCGGGGATTGGGACTGTATTTTGTTGAGAGGGGTTGGGTGTTTCCATGAAGAGGTTGGGCAGTGTGTAAGGGTGTGGTTGAGGAGATGGGGCTGAAATTGATTTCGCCAACTTTGGCCAGTCAGAAGGTAATGGAAAAGAGTTGTCCAGTGCAAAGTCTGGATGTCGACTATCTAAGATCCTGAGTCTCTTAATGTGTACGTTACGGGAGTATTGAGGGTCTTGAAGGGATGTCAGCTGCATTAGATGTGGAGAGATCCTTGTGGTTATTCTGTAGGGTCCCGAATACTTTGCCTGGAGTTTGGTTCCTGGTCCATGTCGTTCATGGGATCTGATCTCAACCATTACCAGGTCACCTTCGTCGAACTGCATCTCTTGGAAGGTGGTTGTGTAATGACGGGCCCACATGTCTTGAGCTCTAAGTAAAGTGAGTTTAGCCTTTTCCCTGGCGCGTTGCGCGTAGAGGAGGTAGTCTGAAGCTGGCTGGTCTTCGTGTATTGCACCCAAGGAGAAATCTTCTCTTGCCTCACGGCCGAACATGAGATAAAAGGGGGAGTATCCATGTATGGTAGAAGTGGTGTTGTAGATGAACGTGATAGCAGGTATATAATAAGACCAGTCAGAGATTTTCTCTTCACAAACACTGGCTAGCAGTGATTGTAGAGTTCGATGGCTTCGCTCAACTATCGGATTCGTCGTACTTTCATACGGTATGGAGAAGGACACGTTGATGTGAAATTTCTGTAGTAGATCCAAGATGAAATGGGAGTCATGGACTGCATGGTTGTCCCAATGTATCGTTGCTGGGGGACCATATTTCCAAATGATGTCTTCTAATAGGAACTTGGCCATAGTCCTACTGTCGTACGATTTAGCTGGGCGTACTATGGCGTACTTTGTGAAATTATCGATAGCGACAAATAAGTAGGTGTATTGGGATGTACTGGAGCTTGGAAAGGGTCCCGTGACGTCAATACTAATTTGTCTGAAGGTGTCCTGTATTTCTTCGTGGTGTAATAGGCCTGGTCTCGAGCGATTTCGGGTTTTTATACGGGCACATTTTATGCAAGAGCGGATGTAGTTACTGATATCGTCCGTCATGGCGGGCCAAGTGTAATATTTCCTTAGTCTATTCAAGGTCTTTTTAAACCCGGGATGGAAATGGTGATCGTGGAATGCGAAGAGGATGTTAGGAACCATCTTCTTGGGGACAGCAAGTCGGGGTTTTCCATCTGGGTTTACTTTGTATAGTAGTTTATTAGTTACAAAGTACCCTTTGAACGGTTGGTCTGAATCGTCTTTGATGGTTTTGAGGATTCTTTTGAGATGTTGATCGCGATGTTGCAAGGAACTGATCCAAGAACGGTAATCTGTTTTCTGTTTGATGTTAAGCTCTTCCAGATTACTAACAACTTCCTTGGTTTCTTGTTCTATCTCTGCCGCTTTCCGGGATGTCTTAATAATGTCTTGACTCATACGGGAAAGACAGTCGGGTGCTAGGTGCTCTTTTCCAGATCGATACTTAATGGTAATTTCGTGTGATGAGAGTTCCAATATCCATCTGTTAAGACGACGGTTACGGCTGGACTTTACTGCCATGAGGGAACACAAGGAGCAGTGATCGGTAATGACTTCCAAGGGACGTAAATATAGGAAGTGGCGGAACTGTTTGATTGCAAAAATGACTGCCAGACATTCACGTTCTGTCACTGTATAGTTCGATTCCGGGGCTGTGAGAGCACGGGATGCATAAGCGATAACCACACGACGTCCGTCTTCAGTTACTTGAAGAAGGATGGCGCCAAGTCCGTATTCAGAGGCATCTGCTTCCACTTGGTTCTTAAACAGTGGATTATGAAGCTGCAAAAGTGGAGGATTGGTGAGTGCTGTCTTGAGTTTTTCAAACGCCTTTTCTTGGTCAGGTCCCCATATAAATTCTTGGTCCTTTTTGAGGAGGAGTGAGATGGGTTTGACCATGGAAGAGAAGTTATGAACAAACTTTCTAAGGTATGAGGCGAGGCCTAGGAAGCTGCGGACGTCTTTCACATTTCTGGGTGGAGGCATATTCTTCACACTTTCGATTTTTGAGGGGTCCGGACGCACGCCGTCCTTTCCAACCAGATGACCAAGGATCTTCACTTCATCAAATCCAAAACGGCATTTTGACGGTGCTAGTGTGAGGTTGTACTTTCTCCATCTCTCAAAGAATTGTTTGAGGTGATCTAAATGATCAGCGAATTTCTCGGAAAAGAGGTTGAGGTCATCCACGTAATTGAAGATGAATTTGTAGATTAGGTCATCTAGAGCCAGTTGCATGAGACGTTGAAATAGGAGGGGTGAAACTGTAAGTCCTTGGGGGAGGCGATCCCAAATATATGTTCGTCCTGATGGAAGGACAGTCCCAGTTATCTCTGCGGACTGTGGATCAATAGGGAGTTGAAAAAATCCAGCTGCCAAGTCAACCACGGAGAAATATTTGGCGCCAGCTAATTTTCTGAAGAGGGTTTCAATGTTGGGGAGTATACATTGTGAGGAAAGGAGCATTGAGTTGGCCTTTCTGAGGTCAACTGTTATCCTCATTGAGCCGTCTGGCTTCTTCACCAGTAATACGGGCGAAATGACGCTGACGGGACTCTCACGGACGATCCCTGCCTGTTCCAACTTCTGGAACGCCTCATCCGCATATTGTTCTTCAGCGGGGGAGGCTCGGTATGGTCGTTGGAACACTGGGACAAGTCGGTCTATTGGGATGATGAGACCTTTTTCTGTGCCATAACAGCCATAGGGTCCAGTATATCTCCCTAGGTCTGAGTAGTCATTAGACCATGAAAATACATCAGCATACTGGCGTAAGAGATTGTGTAATTCTTCTCGTTGTTCGTCGTCCAGTTGTGGTCCACATTTGATTTTGGCTAACTGTTCGTCCGTCATTTGAGAGGCTCTGCCATTATAGCTGGTCGCGATGGGTGGAGACTTAGTGTCCTTTGATTCGGGGTTCTGGGCTGTTAATGTGTTGACTTCTTCTTGTGGGGCAGGTTGTCCTGGGGCTGGGGCGTAGACAGTACCAATAACGGGTGTAAGATAGCCTACTACCGAACCGGTCTTGATTAGTACTTTCTGGCCAATACCACTAAGTAAGATGAAGTCCAGTTTGAGGGGTTCAGTGATAAGGTCAGGTCCCACCAAACGGTGTCTCATGAGAAATGATGGTTTTAGTTGAACTTCATGAAGTCCAGGTAATAAGGATTGTGCGCCTATTATTGGTGAGACTGGGATTTTCTCCCATCCAAAGGGATCCAGTGTCACGTCGACTGTGGTTATTACTGGGATCCTGTATTCAGGGTAGGCTGGATTTAGTGTGTTGATGGAGTCCATAACCGGATCAAATAATTTTCCTTTTTCCAACGCTTTTGGGTAGTTGAGCCTGGCTGCTTCTTCCCTGGCGTCGGCTTCATGTTGAAAAATCGGGAAGCAATTCTTCCCAAACTGAACTTTGTTAGCTTCAATGTTGATGATCGGTTTTATCATCATCATCAGGTCTGTTCCCAAGATAAGGTCGCGTCTCATTTCGATGACGTGCAGTGGGATTGATATTTTCTTCATTCCAATCTCCACGTCAAGTTGAGTAAAGTGTGTGAGGGTTACGTCTCCTCCCACGCCGTCAACTGATAGTGGATCCGGCAGGGGGTGGAGGGGTAGTCCATATCTTGATGCAAAAGTTGGGGAGCACGCACTAAGTGATGCTCCTGTGTCTAAAAGTGCTGTAGTCCAGCGTCCGTGACAGAAAAGGTTTGTAAAGATTAGAACGGGTCCTCGGATTGAGAATATAGAATATAGTGGGTGTGATTCCAGGGGTTGTGGGTGCCCTAGTAGTTCCTGGGTACTACTATGGGTTGTTAGTTTTTTGATTGGGACCCAAAGACGCGCTGGTGGAGAGCCCGAGCGCGTGCTGCCATTTCCTCTTTGAGTTGGCACTGAGCTGCCAAGTGTCCCATCTTGAAGCACACATGGCAGTTGGATTGGCTGCCAGGGGCTGAGGGATCACGCCAATTTCTGGCCCATCTGATGAAATCATTATCCGTCGTCATGTGGGGTGAAGGCGTTCTGGAGCGGTTTGGAGGGGCCGGGCTAGCAAAACGAGGGGTTGATCGTCCGCCAGTGTTTTGTTGAGCCGGAGATACAGGACGGGTAGGTCGTCCTCTGTCTTGGCTTGACGTCCGCGGCCGGTCCTTGTTTTCCACGTAGTATGAACTGTCTCTATTTCGTGGTTGTTGGTCGTATCCTCTTTGATCTCTGTAGGGGCTGCGAGAGTCCCGTTGACGAGTATCTCTGTTATATCTCGCTGGGGAGCGTCCACGATCTTGTCGATAGCCATTGTCGCGCCCTGGCGAACGTGGCCTATATCCATTATCTCTTCCTGGGGAACGTTGTCGGTACCGGTCGTTTTGTGATTCACCATTGTATGATCGTCCTGGTGATTGTGGGCGATATCCGGGTGATTGTGATCTATAAGGGGATCCACTGGAATAAGCTGGCCGTGGGTAAAATTGCACGGGTGCTTGAGTTACTTGTGGCGCAAAGGTCACGGGGTTTCCTATGAAACTTCTAAAGGCTTCCTTTAATGGAGTGGAGTGCACAGCATTTACTGTGGGTCCAGGACTTGATGGTTGAGGAGCAATCATACTTTGTTGTAGTTGCTCTGCTAGGTGATAGATGGGGTGTTCAGCTTTTTCGGGTTCTTGAAAGAGTGGGTAAAATTTTTCAATCTGTATCAAGTTTTCTTGAATTTTCTTTACAGTGTCACATTGTTGTAAAACAAGATGTTGAGCCAATTTTCGTGGTAGATTCCGAAGAACCATTTTGACAGTTCTTTCCTTGGACATTAGGGGGTCCATTTTGAAGAGTATGGCCATGATTTGGGAGATGTATGTAGATACATTCGGAGCGTCTTCGAATCGGAGTGTTCGTAATTTCTTTTTCATGGCCTCTTCTGTCGGCTTGGAGAAGTGGTTTGTCATTTTCTCCACAACGTGGTTCCAGTCCAGTTTTGTTTCTTCGTATTTGCTCCATTTTGTCTTATCTGGTTCATTGGCGTTGACTGCCGTGTATTCCTTCATTCGGAGATGATCCAGGTGATACTTAGCTGCTCCGCGTAAATGGTTCGGAAGGTTCTTCTGTATTTCGGCGGAGTCCCATCCGAGACTCTTCCCATAGATAAGGAAGTCGCGGAGGAAGCTCTCAAAATCCGTCGATCCATCAAAGATGATGGCATGTTCCCCTGTAGCCAGAAAGCTGTTTGGTGGGAAATAATATGTTGACGTGGTGGCTGCATTTACTTCATTGGTTGCGGGCGGTCTTGCCATGGTGGAGGCGTCATGCGTGATATGTGGGACGTTTTCGTCCGCCATGTTGGGGTCGGTTTCGGCGAACGTGACTGTTTTCGGTGTTTTTGGGTAAAATCTTCGTCCGTCTCTGGTGGTGCCGGGAGGGTAGTGGGGAGTATCAAAATAATGGCCAGGTTCGTGTCTGCGGGATTGGTATTCTGTGTCTGTTGGGGTTGGGGTTTCAACGCTATCGCTAAAGAAGTCGTCGTCTTCTTCCGTCGGGAGAGGGGGGAGTGTGTTTGTTGGGTTCTCTGGGGTGTCGATTGGGAGCGTTACTTCTTTTTCGAAATCCTTTTGTTCGTCGGACATAGAGGAGGGAGTAGTCGTGCGCACGTATCAAGGTCCGATGGGTGCAAGGTCCAGGACGTCACATTCGATGTGATGAACGTGGAGTGTGTATCAGAGGATATAAGGTACGAACAGTTTAAGGGTTGTTCTCGTGGGACATGCAATTTCGAGGCGATGAGGTGAAAGCGGCGGGTGACAATTTTTCTGCGGGGCTTTTGGGACTTGGTGTTTAGAATCGTCAGAATTCTGGAGTGACGGGTAATACCGTTTTGTTTGTAGAGTGAATAAGACTTCTGAATAATTTGTCGTTGATGGACGATACAGGTATCCGTGTTTCGAGGGTTAACGGTGGTGGTTAAGATTCCCGCTAGGGGAAGTTGGGTAAGGCAATCGTGGAACGCTAATGGTTGGGTAAGGGAAACGGTGGGAGAGCGTTTTGGGAAGGGTTGTTTGGTTTCGGATGTGGGTGTTGTCATCACAGGGTGCTTTTCGGAAAGACGTTTCCATGGACACTTCCAGACGAGGAGATTGTGCACTGTATTGTGACACCGTCTTTAGTTATTTGTTGATCCTGGAAGTTAATTGTTCCGCCTGGGGTAAGGAATCTATATCCGAACAAGATTCTCGTTCCGTAAGAGCTGAGTTCTGTGTCATCAACGACGTCAAACTGCGTGGGGAATAGGTGGGTGCCGAATTGTACGGGGAGTTTGATTTGGGCTGGTGTGGGAGTCGTAATGGGTAGCCTTAAAAGGTCTCGTGCCTGGGATTCTGTGATATAATTGTGGAAGAAGACAGTTTCCAAAGTGCAAGTTATCTGTTGGTCTATGATAGCGACTACAAATTTCATTCTCTCATGCGGTGTTGTTAGGTTCGGTTCGGAAGTTTTCTTCAACGATGATTTTTCGTTTGTGGTGAACTTCAGTGAGGAGGGGTGTGGTTGGGTGAAGTTCCTGGGCTTTTGGAAGGCCTCTGGGGGACTTTGGTGAGTAGGGGGTGTGGCTGGTTGAAGTTCCTGGGCTTTTGGAGGGCCCCTGGGGTACTTCAGTGAGGAGG
>JAQGCL010000286.1:0-16804 GCA_034699605.1 Isotomiella paraminor | reverse complement strand
GATGAAGAATGAAGAACGCTGTTATTAATTTAAAGTGCTTCCGTATAACCTGTCATTTCGTTTGTTAAAGTCAAGATGTTCTAGTTTCCTGAACATTTGGTAACCTTTCTCCTACCGCAATTAATTGCTCTTTTTGTTCAAAGTATGGATTTTCTGATTGCATGATTTAGACGCCATACTCAAAGTATTTCTATACGGAATGTAAGTGTTGAGATGGTGAGCTTTCAGCCAATTCCTCAAAACTCGCTTTTGTTAAATTGGAATTACCAAATGAACCTCTTTTGATTGTTTTAACGGTCATAAGCACCAAACGGATTTGCTAAATTTTATAAGAGAGTATAACGGTTCAGCCTAATTTAGTTATTACGACGATGGTGGGTGGCACTTACACGGTGCGGTTTTTAGAAGGAATGACAATTTATGTCGTCTTCTTTGTTTCCCCCCAAAAAACCGACGAATACAGCTATAATTTCCCACAGCCTTATTACATGTAAATCAGATGTGTGCTAGGCTGATTTTTTTGTTATAAATTTGTAAAAATTTTAAGTAACTGTGGCTTGATAAAATCCATTCATGGTGGCCATTCATTCAAATTTAGAATATTAAGTTTCCATTGTGTCTGATTGTCATGGGATAATTACAAGGTAATATTTGCAACTGTGCAGTTTTCTAGTTGGCAAATTGCCAACATGACAGTCCGCTATTATTTCGTGGGACTTCAATTGAGTCGATTAGGCGTTGGGCACGAGAGCATGAAATTGAAGTTTTGAAGGAAGTTGATTTTTTTTAAGTTCAATGGAAAAATTATTTAAGAAGGGAGAGAGATTATTTAAGATTATTTAACATTCATTTTACCTAAATTGATCTCCGGTGTTGGTTTTGATGAAAAAAGCATGAAATTCCCAACAATCTCACAAAATCGGAAGTGCAATGCCGAATGTGGCTATTTAGTTTTAATTCATCCAAGCCCAAAGTTTATTCAAAAGCCGTCAAACCATCTCCTTTGTGGTCGGTCACGATCGAGATTCTTGTCTTCGTACCTTTTAGTTGCACGAACTATTTATTTTTGAGGCAAGATGAGGATGATATAGTTTTTTATTCAAGATCAAATGCCGGGTGTGGTGATGATGAGGTGACGAGAAATGATGATGTGTGATCTCCTCAAGAAGGGTTAATATATCAAACGTGAATAAGAGAGAATGCATAGCTTTCATTCTTTTCAAATCAATCTCGCTTCTCACAATCCAATTGAGGATTGATGACATGCCCTTTCTTGATGACTCCATATATTCACTCGACTTTCACTGGTCTTTTTTACTCTTAAAATTTATTTTTGTAACATTGATAAAGATCGCTTCTTGCACAAATAAATAAGAGAGTGTTCCGTATAGCTTTCATAGAAACACTCTAACGGACCAACAACAATTTAATCTGTTAACTTTTTAACATCAATAATTCAGTTTGTGACGTTGAACACGATAGTAGTGGTATGGTCGTAGGGTCTACATAAATGCTTTCACTCCAAGACTTTCACCATGCATAAAATGATAATTTTAATGCCAAAATCAATGCAAAAATGCAAAACATCATGCAAAATACAAAAAAAATGCCACAAAAATTTCAGTTTATTTTTTCCAAATTAGTAGCATTAACAGATCGAGGACATTCACATGCCCAAAAGGGGCAAATGTTGGGAGCCTCAGTCCCCCCACATAAAAACTGAACCCGGGTCAATCTTACATACAAGATTGAGGTCAGGCGAATCCCAGCAATGATGGGGAAGATCTCCACACCATTCGCCTCTCGTTCACGATCCGCTACCGGCAGCTCCCAGTAGAGACTCTTGACGACAGGGGGACGCTTGGAAGAGACGGGACGGTTTCCTCCCATCTTAATACCCTTCCCTGGAAAACTAAAATAATGTGGGGAATTAAAAAAATTGCAAATGTCCCGACACCCTAAAAACTTACCTTTTTTTGGAAGAACGCGTCTTCCTTTTGTTGAGAAGGGTGTAGCCTTTGCTCATGACTGGAGAGTAGGTACTTGAGTTGTGATGATTGAGACGAGGCCTCGGACCTGCTTTTATATCACGAAAAGGGAAAGGGAAAGGAGTCCTTGATGGAAGTAAACATCCTTCCAGACAGAGAAAGTGAAACACCATGTCAAGTTTCGACAGGTAAAGAACATAGTCTAGACAGGTATGTCACATCATGTCATAACAAGTCGACTGACTTTTGTATTACGGAAGCTTAAAAGAAACATTTTTTCAAATACCCCCCAAAATGAATATTGGCGGTTTCAGATGCTTAATTAATTACATAGTCAATGTTTTCCAAGGTCAAGTCACATGTCGTAAAATTTTCCTTCTCCAAAGAAATAAATGTCCTGGCTAACCGAAGTGCTGCTTCAGGACTGAAAACTCCCTGCATAGTAAAGTTATGTATCCCTTCACACTCAATTACACCCGGTTCAGTAACTAATAGGATGTTAATGATAATTGAGGTAACAAGTAGGAGAGCTACTCCACAAATAATCAGTTTTTGATGTTCCATTGTAACTTATCGTACCAGTGTCTACAGGTATATAAAGAGGAACTTATGGGAAATCTCTCTTTATATACTCCAAGATGTCTAGCTTTTACATCCACCTTCAAAGCGATTCTTCTTATAACCATTTCAAGGAGAATCGGATTAGTGATTTCAGAAACTGGCTACTGCAACCAATTAACTTGGAGCCCGACCAATATGAGGTTGCTCTGGTTGAGTGCACCTACCCATCAATTCCATCAGGTATAAGAAAGGACAAACGATTGTTTAGGTATAGATTTGCAGGAGATGAATGGAAAAATAATTGGAGTTCTGTCTATGCAAAAACTGAAATTGAGGATATTCAAAGGCTAGTAGCGGCAATGTCTAACAAGGACTTATCGTTTAACCTTGTCGACTCACATGTGGTAGTGAGGGTAAATGCTTCTTTAGAAAATAGCATTGTAGCTGTTCCAGTTACAAGTTTTATGATTGAATTTGAAAGTACAATTGCAACTGCTCTCGGGTTTAATACCAGACTTTTAGTATCCGACTCTGTCAAATCTCTCTACCCGGCCATCTTACACTTTAACACACGATACTATGTTTATTGTGACATAGTAGAGAATCAACCCATCGGCGATACATCGGCTCCTATTGTTCGCACTTTTATAGACAATGCAAACGAACATAAACATCCCCAGCTTGTTACCAAAAGTTTTAATAACCCCCAGTACGTATCGATGATCAGGCCAACTTTTGACTTTGTCCACATGTATATAAGGGACCACAATGGAAATTCTCCCTTATTTTCATTCGGATCATTCACCGCGACTCTACACTTTAGACGAAAACGATACTAACGATGTATTCTTGTCTTGCAAGTCCTGAGGACTTTTATGAAGTCTACAAACCTCAAACCGGAGGGTCATTAGCTGTCTACAAAGCCAGTTACAATCGTCAAAAAGGTTACGGCATTGGTGGGATTTTGGGAGCAATAGCAAAACGCTTAATACCATTTTTCAGTACTCATGTTCTACCATATGCTAAGACGGCTATCAGAAATGTTGCACTAGATGTTTTAGACAATCGACAAAGGTTTGGCGATTCCGTTCGATCCAATATGCGTCAGGCTATAAAAGCCAGCGGCAAGAGCGTAATCGATCAGATGGGAAGTGGTGTTCAAAGGAATCGAAAGCGGTCAAAGTCTTCTTGGATTTCAAAGAAAAAACAAAATAAGAAACGATTACTGATTCAGAAATACAGTCTTTTCGACTAACATGGCAGCGAAACAGCAAGTGGTGAACTTTGTCAGAAGCGAAACGGATTTATTTCACGAACCGGGATACGATCTGACTTTACAAAATTCTCAAAAGGTCGAATATCATCCTTTAACAAACATTCATGACAGAACTGCACCTATAACGTTTATTGTTCATGGAAATGACACTCAATACATTGATTTTTCCGAATCTCTCTTGTATGTTCGATGCAAGATAACGGACTCGAAAGGAGCAGCCAGAGCCGATACTAAAAAAGATATTGCCCCTGTTAACAACTTTTTGCACTCTTTGTTTCAACAAGTTAATGTTTCATTTAATGATGTACAAATATCGTCACCTCCATCAGTGCTTTACCCATACAAAGCCTTTATTGAAACAGTCCTGTCATACGGTCGGGAGTACACAAAAAGTCAAGCGAAGGCAGCGTTGTATGGAAAGGAAAAGGATCCTGGCACGGCTGATGAGGAATGGATTTCACGGGAAAATGTTTGCAATGGCAGTAAAGAATTTGAAGTATGTGGAAAACTCCGAGCCGATATTTTCAACCAAAACAGATATATTATTCCGGGGGTGGATATCAAAATTGTACTCACACGATCGCCAGACAGTTTCTGCTTGTTAAGCACATCGGTAGGGGAAAAAGCAACTGCAGATGCTGCTCAAGTACATATTTTAGAAGCGAAGCTTATTATGCAGAAACAGTCTCTGCTACCCTCAATCACACTGCAGCACATGAAATTACTGGACCAAGGTCATCCTGTGTGTTACCCAATGCGCAGAGGAGATGTCAAATCATTTTCGATGCCAATCGGAACCATGCAGTATACAAATGAAAGTCTGATTCAAGGATTATTACCAGATAGAGTTGTTGTCGGTATTGTCTCGAGCACTGGAGTTCACGGGAATATTACAGAAAACCCGTTTAATTTCATTCAAGCTAATTTATCCAGTATTACTGTGACTGTAAACTCGGAACAAGTGAGCTCACAATGTTACAATCTTGACTTTGACAATAAGAAAAGTATTGAAGCTTATTATGGAATATTCTCTGGCTTGGGCTTGAGCAATACAGACTCTGGCATTGACCTGACCTTTGACATGTTTAAAAATGGAAAAACTTTGTATGTGTTTGATTTGAGGAACCAGACGGATGGCTTTGCACTCCCTCGTCACGGCAGTGTGAAAATCGATATAAAACTGAAAAAAGACACGAAATCCGCACTTACAGTTATTTGTCACTGTGATTATCAAAGTGTACTATATATTGATCGTTCCAGACAAGTTTACTTCAAAGATTATCAGAACTAAGATGAATACAGAACAAATTGTCTCTGTCCTGAAGGAACTATTTAGAGGAAAAAAGGTTCACTACAACGTTGTTCCTTGTGATCAATTAGTAAACTATAGCAATGGACCATATCCTCTGGCCTTGGTATCCAACTCAAAGGAATCGACCCATCCCGGGGAACACTGGCTGGGAATATACCGAAAAAGCAGAGGCTCCCCTGTTATATTTTTCTGTAGTTATGGTTTAGGAATTCAATCATATAGTGACCACTTTAAACAGTTTGTTGGAATGAGAAAAGTGATTCAAAACAATTTGCAGCTGCAATCACATAAAACCATCGTGTGTGGTCATTATGCGATTTATTTTTTATGGAAAATGGTAAACGGCATGTCGTTACCATCAGTGTATTGCAGATTCTCAACGAATTATAAAAAGAACGATATGCTTGTTTACAAGTTTGTAAAGAACTATGGTTTATTTCCAATCAATTGTACAAAATGTAATTCACAAGTTTCAATAAAATTTACCTAAAATGTAATCCATTTGATTTTACCTCCTTTTTGTGTTTTGATTATGCGATATACACCGTTCGGGAAGAGGTCCTTGCTTGGACGCCCCTCGCGAATACTGTTCAAAAGAAACTGAAAGTCTTCGTCCTCGGCTACATTTTTCTTGATTCCATTGCAAAGAGATCTGATATACCGATTCATTTGTTCCGTGGTATATCGCCTACCCTTCAGTGTAACAAAGTTGACATCAACTGTCAGTCCCTGATCCACTAAAAATTATCGCAACTCCTCGTACAGTTGTTCCTTCCAATAGAGGTTTACTCGATGGTGGACCTTGGATAGTTTCTGGTATGGTGGAAGGTTCCGGTACATTTTGAACCAATAAAGGTTTCTGCATTTCTACTTTTGTTTTGTTGACAAGATGACGGGTAGCATTTTGTAGTAGCAAAAGTTTTGCATCATCTGCCAAATCATTTTGCATCATGATATTACTCTTCTGTTGTTTCAGCAACTCATCTCTGGTCAGATACCCATCATCCCCCTGATTCATCTGCATTAATCGACGATACACGTCTTCTGGTATTAGTTTCATTTTTGTAGCCATTGTGCTGCCAAAGCAATCAGGGGGGCCAAGAATGGTAGAAATCCACTTCCTTTTTGAATTAAGATTTGTCGTTTTTTATCAATTGGAAAATTTCTTGATGACAGCTTTTTTAAATCGGATTTGAAAGGCAATAGCTTCTGTTCCCGTTGTTTGCTAATTGGAATACTTTTGCTCAGCACGTTAAGACACAACTCACAAACTGACTTTAATTGTTCTTTTGATGCGCCTTTTATAAGTTTCGCTCGACGGCACTGTTTGTTACACAGTACTTTGAGAAAACGCTTATGATTGACAACCCTATTGGCATGCTTCATGATGAATGTTTAAAAAGGTATATAATGACTGCCTTTTATACTATTCGCTCAAAACATGACTGCACTCATTAAACGACGCTACGTCAATCCGAAACTGCCAGGCAGTTTCAGTGGTTTGCATGCATTTCAAAAAGTTGTCAAGGGGAAAAATATAAAAAAGACGTTACTTTCAATTCCAGCATATATTGCTCATCATCCTGCACGACGAAACTTTCCAAGAAGAATCGTATATTCCCCTTACATTAATGCACAATGGGGAATGGACTTGTTGGACATTGGAAGATTTAGCAAAGCCAATAATGGTGCAAAGTTTTTGGTAACCGTGATTGACGTATTCTCCAAACGAGCATACATTGAATCAATTAAAAACAAAAGCGGTCACTCTGTAAAACAGGCCCTCTTAGCAATATTCAAACGAAGCAAAGGCTTACCTGAAAAAATAGTTTGTTCACCGACTAAAATTTTTTGAAAATTTGTATAACTCCTCTTATCACAGGAGTATAAAATGCACACCCAACCAAGTCTCACAGTCAAATGAATCAGAAATTCACGATCGACTGTATGGTAATAGATTGAACCAGCAAGATCAAAGAAAAGAAAAATTTAAAGTTGGCGACAGGGTTGTCATTTCTCGAGCAAAGAAACTTTTTGATAAAGGCCACGACCCAAACTGGTCCAGTGAAATTTTTATCATTGACGAGATCAAAAGCACAAATCCAAGGACATATATTTTAAAAGACGGAAAGGGTGAAATCATACTTGGAGGATTTTATAGAGAAGAGTTGCTAAAAATAGAACAATGAGTTTTATTGGAGATATATTTCGAAATATTTGCAGTTCCCTATCGAGTTGTAAATCAAGTTGTTGCGACAACACAAGGTTGGCCTTTTGTTCAAAAACAATGGAGAATATACGAAAGAGCGTTCGATTAGGATCAACCGGTTTGACATGTGTCTTTTGCAGAAAACCAACAGTATGTATGACTATAAATACCCCGGAAGACACAACTCCCTATTATTGTGTAAACTGTGACATGATTTACCTTGAAGTGTCATCGAAACGACCTTGAACTCAAGGTCACCGTTATTCCAAGGTCATGGTGTGCCATATAAAACGTCTCGGATCGTGAACAAAATTCATCAGTCGAACTGCAACCTCTCAAAATGGCTCAAACCTCTTCCACCGTCGACATTGTGGGTGAACCAGAAGTTCCCCGCAAACGGGCAAAAACCGAAAAGAAAGATCGAAATCCGAAATCGCTGAGCATTTGGAAAGCAACTTTTGACCGTCTTGATGGGATGACGATTCCTTACGTTTACGTGAGGCGAAACAAGACAACTGTCAATTTTGATGCACGTCAATCCTTGTACGTTGTTGAACGTATTTTGCGGCTGTATTTGCAAGACGAGGTAACTACAATTTATCCATCAATTATTCCTTAACTAAATGTTATGCTTTTCATAGGACATGGATCTCAGCCAGTACCGCAACGTCTTGCAACGTCTCATTGGATTGGTCAAGGAATGCTGCCCCGTCAAGGAGGGAGAGGCATGCGATTGCCTGAATCCTGATGATGAGATGGAAAATTATGATTTAGAATAAATACAAAAGACACTAATAAAACATTGTTCAGTTTTTCTCAAACATTTGAGTAGTTCATTATGGCATCTCATGGTCCCATTCAAACATTTTTGAAAAAAGACGGGTTTTTTCGGATTGTTGGTTCCCAAGCTCATAGAGACGAGGAATTCCGAGTAGGAATCACAAACACAGTTGGGGAAATTGAGATTGGTTCTGTTGATTTATTTCCGCTTTTACTCAACCTGCTGCATTTGGCACGATCTGAACCAACTCTCGCACAACAGTTGCCTTCGTTTGTTTCTGAGGTGCAAAGATTTGTTGACGACTATAAGAACAAGCAATTGTTTCGCGGTGTGTACAGTCACAGTCCAGAGTTGGACTATCAGTACATTATCAAGGACGAGGACTTTCAAAGATCAAACGTTGCATCATTCAATCCGAACTACCCGATTGGTGACGGACCAAGTTGGCAGTACGATTTAGCAAAGTTCCACTACCTTTGCGCAAGATACTATCAAGACGGTGATCAACCGAAACTGAAAAAACTGTTTGGCTGCCCGAGTGTACCCGGCATTTCCGGAGAAAAGGATTGCTGGTTGTGCGGACATCCGAAAGAAGAGCACACGAATCCGATTTATCGGCAAGGTAACCCGGGAGGGGGAAAGGGGATGGAGGTGGTGGGGCCCCAACCCCACTCCCCCCCCCCCGGTTTTCAGATTATTGCCTATGGCCATATTTATGGCCCCATAAGGGCCATAGATACGGGCGCTAAGCGCCCGTAAATATGCCCCAATAAGGGGCATAAGGGGGGAAGTCAGGATATTATTGATGAATTTTTTCGATTGCAGATGGATTGTGAACACATGAAAAAGCTTTCACCGCATCTAATACTAAAATGTCGGTACATTGGCTATCGAAACTTCAACACGGTGGAATCCCGACTCAAATCTTTTAACAAGCAGTGGAAAAATGCAGCAGGGACTCCACAAGAATTTGCAAATGCCGGATTTTTTATGGGTTCTGGAAAAGACCTTGCCATTTGTTTCTACTGTGGAATTCGTCTAAACAACTGGAGGAGTGAAGACAACATTTGGTTAGAGCATGCATTGTTTTCGCACGAATGTGAATTTCTGAAAGTTGCAAAAACGTATATGAAAGCAAAACAGGAAAAGAAGGAAAATCTTAAAAACCCATGTGTCATCTGCAGAGATGATGAAGTATCCTATGTTCTGCTTCCATGCTCTCACGCCTGTTGTTGTAAAGTTTGTGTTACGACTTTGGATGAGTGTCCTTTATGTAGAAAAGAAGTTGGCGCAATGTTAAGAATATTTTTGTAATTTATTTTACATAAACTGTACAGTTGTCAAAAAATAAAGAATTTCTAAATCTATATCTATCATCTTGTGTTTGGCTCAAATCTATTACTAAATATCCATACGGTTTGGATACTGCATCCTTGAAGGCATCGTTGAGTAGCGTGTTTTGCTTTCCTCCATTCATCTGCCGTCCCAGTACTTGAATAAAAGTTGTATCTCTAGGATTTTTCATGGCCACAATATATTTACAGTTGAGTGTAAGAGTTCTAGTATTTCCCTTCTGGAAAAAATTTTGAACAAGAAAAATAATGGACACATTGTTATGGTGGCTATAGATGGTAAAAGCTTTAACCAACTCATCAGATCTGCTCGCCTCTACCATCAAATCATCCAAAACAAGTAGCATTGGCTTACCACTCTTCCCAAACTCTGTAGGCAGTCCTTTGTGAAATATAATGTTTGGTGCAAAGGATTTTATTTCAGAAAAAAGTTTGGGTTGGTATTCTGCATAACAATACATAATTTCATCAATAGGTTTGTCCATTATTTCCTTTCGACGTTTTATAATTTGTGCAGTTAGCGAACTCTTACCAGATTGAGTGGCTCCTGCTATCGTCATGGAGAAAGGAGTTTGGAGAGTGATATCAATTGGTGAATCCATCTAAGAAACCCGGAATGTCCTTGTGCCCGTGTGCAAGTGTTCTAACCTCGTCAAGAATGAATCTCTTGGAGTCGAAACCGTTGAGCGCCCTTTTTATACTTTTTACGGTATACACCTGATGTCGTTTGGAACGAATGGCTGTTATATTTGCATATGTTGATACATTGCACTGTAGCACGTATTCATAATCTTCATAATTAATATCCTTCAACGCTGTTTTGCTTATTCCTTTTGCCCGTTTCTTTTGTACATTCTTGATGATTCCATCCTTATCCAAAACCAGTACTTGACATGCGTACATCTTGGGCTTGGCTGCTGCAAAAGAGTAAACGACTCCTTCCCCGTATTCGTCCTTCATTTTTCCCAATGCCTTTTTGTTTGTTTCATCATGAAATTGTTGCAACAGTCCTTTGAACTCACTCATGTCAAATAGATCGCTATTTAATTGCATATCAGTGTAAATGTCATTTGTTTTAACGTGGTAAATTAAACTGTCTGTGTCAGTGTACAAAAGTCTGGCGTTGTCATCGTATTTTGGAACCATGTACTCGTAATGAAACTGATACATCATTAATTTTGAAAGTTCCAAAACTGCAACTCCAACTGCAACTGGTTTATCAAGGGTAACTTGGAGTGTTTTCTTTACTACAATACATGTATCGCTATTAATTGATATCGGTTTTTTATAGTTTGGTTTATTCACAATTTTTTTCATTTGTTCAGGGTCACTGACAACATCCATTCGGACTCGGTTTCGTTTTTGTTCAATAGTTTTACCATAGGGGGCATTGTTGCACAGCTTCCAAAAATTTTTGGCAATGTCACTTGTTGCTTGCTTACGGAAATCTGTGTTTTTCATTATCCAAGGTTTCATCCAGGGTCGTTGGGAAAACTGACAGATTTTGTGTAATTTAGTCACTTTGAGTCCAAGTTTCAAGTAAAACTGAAGGTTTCGGTAATGAGTAATGTAGTTTAATTTGGGATTCAAGTCTGCAATTAGCTTTTCGTTTTGAATAGCTGATTTGTGCAAAAAGAGGTCACCAAACTGTTGGTGTTGATGAGGGGATAGTTCATCGGGGCAAATTGGCCGTTTGGCAGGAGCAGGTGGGAAATCATTGAGTTTTTCGTGTAGCTCGTCTGGTACTTCAAGGTCGACTTCGAAAAAGTAGCCTGTCGATTGGTTGGGAAGATGGGAATGGACAAAAGTCTCAAAGTTTTGTCGCACAACATCCAATTCATTTTCCGTCCAAAAACGAAAGTCTTTTTCGGGTAGATACTCACACATTACAGTACCGTATAGATTATTAAAATCCAAATACGTAATGTAAGAGATGGGTTCATTTGGGTCATAGTATTCTTCACCCATATAGGGATTGTTGGCAGTAGCTGCACGAAGTCCACCCACACTGCACATACCGCCACGAATTGCAGTTTCAAACCAGCAATACATGGTTGAATCCAAGTATTCCAAGTCCGCCTGTCCTGTTTTGCACACTCCATCATACGCCATCATTGGTAGACTGAGATAATGAGGTAGGTCCAGTTTGTAGGATTCCCACATAACCGACCTTGTCTTTTCCATGCAATCGGCCAACAAAGAGGTATCCAACGTAACGTAAAGATCGTGATACTCTCCAAGATTGCGAATGTTAAACGCCCCCCAAACCCGAAGTGCATGTTGGTATTCCTCACGATCTAAGTCTTCTTCAGTTAAGTCATTGTAAAATGCCTCGATTGGTGGGAGACTGGTTTCTTCAAAGTTCGCGACATTTTTCATGTAAGTATAAGGATACACACCTTTCTTTAACAACAAATCTAAATTGTGGGAAAATAGTGCTCTAGTTATTTTGAAGTCATTTGGATTCATCGATTCTACCACTTTTGAAAGACTTCCTTGAAGAAAACTCATGCTGTCACAGAATTGTATTTTGTTGTTTAGATCGATGCACATAATTTTTTCAGTAGTTTGTGGTATTATTTTGCACTCGTATTTTTTGTTAAGCATTGTCATTATAAAATGACAATCGTAAGACTTGAAATTGTGAATGAAACAGGGAAATTTAGTGTTTAAACTTCCCTGCAAGTTGCATTCATTATGAGATAAACCCAAAAATGCGGCTGTACAATGATCATGATGAAAAACAATTTGTTCACTGTCTTCATCAAACACTTTGTCACAAAAATAACAACACTTGTAGTCGTCCGGTAGCTCGTTAAAGGCTTTTCGGTGCAAAACGTCTGTTACTCTCTGTTGAAAAATGGGATCGATACGCATTGATGTTTCCCTCTCGTTCTGTACCAGTCTGATGTCAACAAGCCTATCTTCTGTATCGTTTAAAATTTCTTCCACAAACTGTTGAGCAACATTTTCATTATCCCTTGTCGCATGGTAAGTTGAGTTTGTGATGACATGGCCTGTCCAATCCATGCAAATCCATGAAAAACCACATATGATATGTTTAGTTTTTCCTTCTGCGTCAATCACAATGAATGACTCAAAATCTGCATAATAAACAAATGGTCGACGTATCATCCTTGCAAATTTGTTAAATTGATAGTGTGTGTTGTCTGGATCCGCTTCCTGTGGAAACGAGGTCTTCATCATACCCAGCTGCACACAATATTTTTGATGATCTCTAACAGTTCTTTCGCAGGTAAATGTTTGAAGACAATTTCTACAAGGATGCTTATTACCATCTTCTGAGAGGAGCGCTGGAAGTTTTCTTATCAGGCAGTAATGACCACTATCTTCTTGTATTTGATCCATTACCAGTAATAGGTCCACTTCGATTAAATTTTCTCTTGTTCCATTTCTGTTTGATAAGTAAATCGGAAACAGAGATTCACGAATTTGCTTTGCTTTTCTTTGCTTTTCCTCTCTATTAAGAATATTTTTCCCTGTCAGGGTCATGTTAAGATCTCTTGCAGATGGTGGTTCCTCGTATCCCAAAATTGTGAGGCAGATGTGTGGGTTCAGACTTTCGAATCGTTCTGCCTGATCGACAGTAAATGGAAACTTGATCCCATCCCAGCACAGTCCATTAACGAATGGAACATATGTGGAAGATTTTGCATCATACTTGTATCGGTTCATACCATGATCACGTTGAAGATGACTTATTTCCTCATGAGCCAATACAGCCCACTGAAAGCATCGGACATCATTTTCTCCACCGTTTACGGATAACAAAGTTGTTTTATTATTGTACCTAAGAAGGTACTTGTTTTGTTCAAATGTTCCTCTACCGCTTATAGGTTTGAACTCCGAAACAAAAAATTGGAGCAATGTCACTCTATCAAATATCCATCCGGAACCTCTGCTAACCCAGTCTGCCACACGCTCCGTCAAACTCAGCTCGATTCGATCGATGACAGTGTTGACAAAATGCTGATGCGTAATGCAAGAGTTTTCCGCATTGAAACTTGTATCAATCTCTTCACATTTTTGGATTCCTCCTTCCACGTCTTTCTTCTTAGAGAAATGAACAATCATCTCTGTTCCGACCTTGATGCATCGAAATTTTTTGACATTTACACAAAACACTTCTCGCAGTTCATTTCGGATGGAATTAAAAATTTTGTTAATGTCTTGTCTATCAACCATTGCAACATCCACTTCATAGGTCAAAACTGTAAGCATATCAACGGGTTCCTTAATGAATCTAGCATTTCCTTGCCCGACTTGATTGTTTGATTCTTCCTTTTGCATATGTAAATTACGGTGAACAGTTTGCATGTGATGATCCAGACCGTCTCCAGTTTTTAAATGCAGGGAACAATAGGGACATTTTCTATCTCGGTAGGTGTTAATTATTTCCAATCGAGGCCTTTTCATTATATGCAAAGGATTCTCATTGTCTTCAAGTGCTCGCCGGGATGTCCCCGGTTGTGGGTTGGCGGATTGATCATCCTCTCTCTGACATTCAGTATTATGGAAATTTCCACAAACTGAGCATAAGAGCAAAGATTCCATTTTGAATGAACAGTTGACTGCAAGCGTTTCACCTAACCTCTAAAAGATAACTGCTTCTGTGGAGACATTTATAGTATATCCCAAGGTCATCTTCAAAGTCGTTTCCAGAATATGACCTTGAGTTTACAGCGTTGCCATTTACAACAACTGAAATCTGACAGCACGGCATGGTATTAAGGATATTAATCCCAAGGATAGCATCAAGGTCGTTTCCAGAATATAACCTTGAGTTTACAGCGCTGCCATTTACAACAACTGTAAAATCTGGCAGCACGGCATGGTATTAAGGATATTAATCCCAAGGATAGCTTCAAGGTCGTTTCCAGAATATGACCTTGAGTTTACAGCGTTGCCATTTATAAGAATTGTGAAATCTGGAAACATGGTATGGCATTGAGGACATTTATCTGAAGGATAACGATAAATTTATCCAATATAAGGATGCTTTCTTACATAAGATGAAGAGAGGAAAGTTGCTTGGGGTACTTTTCAAGGATACAGATCACATATAAAAGCGGAGCGTTGCAGTTCTGGAATTATCAAATCTCTATTATCCATTCTCAGCAATACCTAAAACGGACCCTTCTTCTCCAAGAAAGTAAGCTCCTTTTTGTATTTCGGATATTTCTGAAATTGGTTTATTGATTTAGGAATCGAAATGCCTGTTGTTCGTGAAGTCGGTACCATGGCGGATCGTCAAATCTCCCATAACACCCGTCGTCAGGGAGTCATTCGGTTGAACGACGAGCTGCAGAATGAGGTCAAGACTTTGAAGGACGAAATGGCGAAATTGGAGCGGGAGTTGCAGGACGCCATAGCTGAAGCTCAAAGGCTTGGGGATAGGTAACGACTGTCATCAGAGTAGGACAAATACATTAGTATATTTATTTTGTAGTCTCCATCAACTAACTTCTGTCCGCACCACCGAATCGGGAACCAATACGGACGGATCTGAAGAGGCGGATGCGCTATCTCATCGTATTCGGGAACTTACGGATGAGTCCTTGGTACAGAAAGTTCGTGATCTGACAGTACAGTTGGAGGAAAGTGAGCTGCGGCATGGAAGATGTGTAGACCGAATGGGCGACACGATAGACAACTTGGAGCAATCAATTGAACACGAAAGGAATATGCATGACCTTGTTGTTGAAAAGTAAGAAATGTTTGTTGAATCAATGGTCAAAACTAATGTTACCTTTGTTTTAGTGAACGAGGAGTATTGCGACATTTGGAGATTGTCAGAAATGACAATACCGTACTTCTTGCTAGGTAACCGTCATTTTCCTATTCCTTGTTCATATGTTTATTATTCCCTTTGTATAACAGAAACATCGAGCTGGAGGCTGATGTATTGGCGAATGGTCTGCTGCGTCAGACCTTGAACGGAGAAATAGACCACCTCCAAGATGAAGTGGATGCCGCTAGTCGAAGGGAAGCTGGGGCACTTGTCCAAATCAATGAGTTAAACGAGCAGTTGAAGACTTTGAAAGATCAACACGAGAAGACCTTGAGCGATAAAGAACAAGCACATCAGGAAGTTATTTTGTCCATTGCTGAACAAGTTGGCCTCGAGTTGAAATCTGTTGAGGGTTTATACGAGTAAGTGAATATGAAATGTAATTTGAATTGTTCTAAAAGTTTGTTCCTTAGGCTGGCTTTGTTGAACCTTGTCCACGACTTCAAAACTGCTGTGGATGACCTCGTGCCTCTAATGAAACGACTTTTGAAGGAATGTGGACTTTTTGACAAGGACACCTCCATCATACGTAAACTTGTCACATCGGCTTGCGACCTCACTGACTGGATGTACGGCCATGCTACTCTTTTGGTTCAGACTGTTCAACCGATCTCTGGAAATGACAACATCGCTCAGCTTCGACATAATCTTGATGACATCAAGGTCTGGAACATGAGGAAGTATGCTGCTTATGTTGTAAAGACCAACTTTACTGACAAGTACTACATTGCCGATAAGCTGAAGAAGAGGGAATGCATTACGGTTCAAGTGGGAAAGGCTTGTAACAAGGACGTAATCAAAAGGTAGGTCTCTCATTATTATGATCTGTACATTTTGAAATAAAATTAATTTTTATTGTAGTATGCAAATCAAGTTTTCCCGAGAAGAAATGGGAACCCTTCCACAACCCCCTGTCTTTGACGGTGATCAGGTTCCTACAATCATCCGACCCATTCCGATTCCTCGGGTTATTCTTAAAGCTGTCAGACAAGAAAAAAAGTGAATTTGTTTTGAATTTTGAATTTAATAAAAAATGTTGATTTTCAACTCAATTGACCACTAGTTGCATATCGTACCTTTGTAGGCTTCCATACCATTCTTACATCAGGTGCAGTCCCATTGTTCAAGACCATCATAAAGATGATCCACCTTGTCCACATCTTCTTCATATCATACTTTTATATCCTGTTTTGATTGACATGTCTACCTAGCTGTAAGTGTGTTGCTATTTGTGATACAAGGATTTGGTAAATGCATCTGTGCAGTGTGAGGATCGGTTTGGCGACATAATCCGTATCCGCTTTGAATGTATTCGTTTAATGATCACGATGTATTGACGTTTTTTCATGGGGGAGATCATTAATTGCAATATTTTATGTATGGTGAAAGTCTTGGAGTGAAAGCATTTATGTAGACCCTACGACCATACCACTACTACGATTCAAAGCAGCGTTCTATCTAATCCAGCGAATTAATCGAAAAACGAAAAAGCGTATGCTTCAAAGCATATCCA
>JAQGCL010000285.1:0-16820 GCA_034699605.1 Isotomiella paraminor | reverse complement strand
GTTGGTAGAGATACTGCAACAAGACAACCTGCGAGTTAAAGGAGAAATCGATGTTTTCAACGCCGTGTGTCGGTAAGATGACAAACTACTATCTCCAGCTGATCCGTTCAATCATCGGCTGGCTGAACTTTAAATAGATGGGGTGAAGCACAGCTGACTAATCAGGATGGAAGCTGTCACACATCAACATTGAAAAGTGTGTTGGAGAACCCACTTAAGTATATTCGATTTCCACTTATGGATTCCAAAGAGTTTGGAAGGATTGTAGCGCCAAAAAGGCTGTTGGATTCAGAGGAAACCATTTCCCTGCTAACGTCGTTTCTTCTTCCGGTTGAGGAACGGTAAACTGTTGGTTTATGATTTTAGTTTTGTATTTCAGTTGATCCTGTATTGTTTTGTCTACGATAGTGGGACTGTTCATGGCGGGTGGTTTTCCACAGCGAGCAGAACATACATTGTGGATGACACTAATGTGGGGAACGATGGTCAGTCTCCTTCTGCCTATTTGTATTCCAGTTTTGTTGCTGATCGAAACTTATCTGGACAACTTTTGGGGCAAGTCTTTGCCAATAAAGTTGAATCTCTTTAGTTAAATGAAATAAATGATGACTTGTCTGCATTTGCAAACAGCTCTGCATACCCACCAGCGACACCTGGAGATGAACGTTTACGAAAGGCGTTTATGAAAAACTTCATGGTAAAGAGGGTACCAAGGAGTTCGGTTCAGCCTGATGTAGTTGTCCCGCCAGAATCGCCTATGAGGGTGTCATCAAGGAATGCGGATCATGTGGATGGGGAAGGAGGATCATACAAATGGCCGCCTTTCCCAACCAAGAAACAAGCAGCCCCGCCGCCACCATAGGCAAAAGAAAGAGGAGTGGAGAAGACCCGAGATTCATTTATGTTTCAAAAATGGCTGCAGGATAATGGTTCATGAATGTTTTAAATTAAAGTATGCCGTAATAACACTTATTAATTCCACTTGCTTTGTGAACAATTGATGCATTTATAAAAACTAATACCAGCATCAGGTTTCCCGGTTTGCAGTGGCCGTCGCATGTGATTTCAGAGTCATTCGGCACAGCTGGTGATTCTGAATGTCGATCTTTGTCTCGAACAGAAGCACGCACGTTTAAACATGCTGGTATCACATAATGTGGAACTAGCGAGTATGTGGCTAGTACCGCTTTTCCGCGGCTTCCAAACACAAATGCACGTGGTTTTTTGTGCATGTATTTATTATGTATTGGCCTTAAAGACCATTTGCACATATTGCAGTAGGAAACGTTGTTGTTCCAGAATATATAATATTCTGACCTACGACTGACTGATTAGGCGGATGCAAAAAATGCCCGACACCAAAGCGTTTCAAAAGAGCGATGTGATGGAGTACAGACCCGTTACTGCATGGTAGTGCACACTTATGTTTGAAAGTCAAAGTGTAGATTAATTTTTTGGACACCCTGCGCCATCTCGTGACACTTACTTCAAACGCGAAATAAACAAAATGAAAGAATTGCAACAAATCAAAGGAGGAGAGGACCTTGGGTAACCTTAATATATAAATATGACCCCTCCCATAAATCTCATAAGGCATTCCCAATCATCAACCATCATTAGATATCTTGCTGCATTGTCTTACTCTGATAATAATTACGATGGTATGACTGAACCCAAATTTACTAAGATTAATCAAAGTCCGCTAAAGATGTTTTATATGGAATGTCTATTGTTCATTGTGCAACAATTTTGTCATCAGTTACATTGATGAATACTGGTTAATTTCACTTTGTTCATACCATTACAAAAACTACAAGTAAAAGTGAATGAATACAGACAATGATATCTTCATATTACGATTGCAAAACAGTCGGTTCCAACTCGGGAGAATGATAACTTATGAAACGTATTTTATGTAAGCCTAAAATTTTGTTCCTTTATTCTCCATGGATCCAAAATGGGAGGATTTTACATGCCTGCCCACTGATAGGTTTCCCTCATAAAATCCTTTGCATACATTCCCTCATGTATCTAGTAGTCTCGTTTTCTAAACAAAAAATGTGGGTAATGCGATTAACAAATTTCTACATTTCGCTTGCCAACCTAACGGAATTGTATCATTTCTATCGGTTTATGTAAAGCCAACTTTCCACGATTCGCTACTAACCAGTTTTATTTTGTAAATTGCTAGTCTTTATTGTTAGTCATGTTGGGCAACATAGTTACAGAGTTATGCCGAAGGCGCATACGATTCTTCAAATTCCTGTTTTCTTCAAAATCTTGATTGATTGGGATGATAAAAAGGAATTGTCCTGATTTCCACCCGAGGAAGATGGGAAAATGGTATCGGCGTCTGTGTCTAAGCACTGCAGCGTATGTTCACATCATCTATGGAGTGCTATCCCTACCTCTCTTTTACCATGCCACCGGTCACTTGGACGAATCATCGGGTCAACAACGGGCACAGTGGCTAGGTGGCCTAAACGCTGTGGTAAGCGTAATTATCAACATACCTTAACTTAAGGCAGTGGCGTTTGATGGGGCAGCCGTCGTGGTGCTTCGGACAGTAGAAGCTGTTGGTGTAATGGAAAAATCGATTGAAGAACTAAAATGTCAACAATTCAGGCGCGGAAACAACCTTCCGTTGATCGACTACATTTTGGAGAAAGTTCTGGTAACTGTCATGATTGCGACAGTATTGCCACCTGCACAGAGAGCAACGTACACCATACTCCGGTTTTGCTTGCGAACGGATACGTGGGGCCTCCCCTGATACTTCCTAGAAGGTCTGACGGCGATACTCGCATTGTGGGTGATGCTACTGGAAATGGGATTATGTTGAGTGAATATCGATTTTCAGCTTGTAGCAATCAAAAAGCTTCGTCTGGGCGTGCAAAAGCTGAGTAATCTGTCGGAACTAGGCAACCTGTCATTTGAAAGGCAGGTGATCATATACAGAGCCTTTAAACTTCTGGCTAAAGTCCAAAATCGAGCATTGCGATAGTTGGTGCTACCCTGCCTTCACCAACCCATCGCAAACTTCTTTTCCATCACCAGCCTATTATCTGTATTCAAGGAAGTTGTGATCACTTCGGTAGGTGGATCACCCAGCGCTCCTCTGATCAATCGGCAGGCAATCTATATCCGCTGTTCAATAAACTAGCAGTTTGAGACTAGATAATTAACAGAAGAAATTAGAAAAATAAGTGTGTATGGATTATTTCAAGTTCTTTATCCATTACACCCTTTAATGATGTGTGTTGTATTCATAACAGCATACCATATTCCAAAGGTGTAGATTTACTCAGTCAATTTACTCAGATCACCATAACTACATCAATAAATATATGTACACTCCCCAACCTTGCGTTGCTTATAGGCAGACGTCTATGAACTAGAATGATGCCTACTATCGTACTTTTCTTTTTTGTGCTGCATCTGGTAATCCCAACCTATGTGGGTGGGTTACCATTGGCCTCAGATGTAAACAGTGGGAGCTTCTTGGATGAAGCAGACGATTTGGTCAGTTATGACATCTCAATTGTATATTTCGACGACGACAAGACACCGCAAACAACAAGTCTTCCCTTTCAGGTGCTAAGACGAATACCAAACTTGCGCTGCATAAACCAAACAAATGTTGATGCGACCTATGCAGAAATGTTTTCGTAAAAAATTTCCGGACATTGTCATTCTTTTCCTCATGCTGAGAACCACTGAGGGAGAAACTTCCTTCCTAAACGTGCAGTCAATATCTGTATCGAGGAATGGAGAGACGAACTATGAAACGCAGTTTTTAAGGGATGCAAAATCTGTCCCTCCGTACAACAAATTCATGACACTCATTTTGTCAAACGGGGGAAAACCAGAGGGAGAGGCAAAAAACCTCATGCTATTTGCTCTGCAGATTTTCCCCGCCAAGCAACGTGGCGCTGGAATATTCGTGATTGGATTGAGTGACCACACAGGCAGATTGGCAATACAGTATTTATGTGGGTACCGACAGCACTCCGGAACAATCTACCACCGACAATTTGGGTACAATAACACACTTGGAAATGCAAGTCAGCCTGTTCAAAGCGCGAACGTACACGAGGGCAAACCATTGGTTCAAATCTCTCACCAAGTATGCAATCCAGATTGCTGCACGGGTACCGGAAACCACAAACTAACTCGAACATTTGAGTCGGTTGAATGCGAATTGGCCGGCACAACAACTCAGTTTCATATCATTACCGTGGAATGTAGAGATACCAAGACCTTCAACAGTTTCTTTCCAACCATTTTTGGAAAAATCGCAACCCCCTTACTCGGAATGTTTTCGTGGTCCCACAGTTCCCTGTCACAGGATGTTCTCTCTTTCTATAACGAAAGTGTTTCCGTCATTTCTTGTTCCGGGGATACTGAAGTGGGTTTCAAGAATGGCGTTCGAAGTTACACGAGCGTATTCGATGGTTGGACGTGGCTGGGACTGCTATTAAGCGGGGTCTCTGTACTTTGTATCGCCGCAAAGTTAAACGACAGCACGAAGTTATCTGGAGAGGCACTACACCTGATAGGGGTCCTAATGGATAACGCCAATGCAGGCAAAGAAAAGACAACTTTCTGCGTAGATATCTCGCTATTCCTTTGGTTGCTTCTTGCCTTCGTCCTAAACAATGAATACAAAAGAATTGTTATGGAACATCTTCTGTTTCCTGAAAGCCCAGAGCCTCGGCGCACTGCGAGGGAACTCGCAGAAACTGGAAACCTCTATATCGACCTCAACAACTCAACCGCAGATACGCGGATGGAACTGGAAATGCGTTTAATGTTCGCCCAGGATTTCCTATAGTTCAACACGGGGCGAAACCGTGGGGGACCGATTAACTTTGCCTTGCTCAATAGCCACTGTCAGTGTTCCAGATGGTCTACAATACAGTATGGTGTAACGAAGTTGTGGACTGTAGAAAGAGTACAATGCTCAGAATATGTGCATTGTCCAAACTTACAAGTCAACTGAAATTTCAGGTCGAGAAGGAGAAAATGTCATACCCAACTGAATCCCCTTTTATGGGGAATGGGGGCAATTCCTTCAAGGATTCAGTCCAGGATGCTGTGGAAGCTCTATCCCAGTGCGCTGGGTCAGAGCTGCTCATTGAAACAGAAGTCGCGGTTCGATTTAAGTACCGAGTGATTGGACAAAGGTCACACAAGACTAGGAGACCTTACATCATCTACCCATTCCAGCTGGTTCGAGCGAGTTACTCCATGGTGCTGCTCAATGAGCCATTTTTCATGAAGAAGATGATAAGACATTTACAGCAGAGTGGGATTTATATATTATGGGTGGCTCTGGAAGCAAAAGTGGACTCACTGTTCCGCTACGTTCCAAAGTAGGAGTCGCTTCCAGAAGCGAGGTTGAATGAAAATTTTGGAAGCATTTTTATAATACTTCTGTTTGGACTATGTGCATTGGGGATGCCTTGCTTCGGGATGGAATGTATTGCAATGAGATGCTTTCAGGGTATTGGTGGTTGGAGAAACCTGTGCTGGTGGGTTGTACTTATGTTCATTCAATCCGGCGAGCGAATACGACATCTCTTAACCCAGATAGTACATCAGTAGGTAAGCCTGTGGTTGCGCGCTATCTATAATGATGGGTCTACATCAGACGTTCAATGTCTTGACATATAGGTCAGCAATTTTACGACCAACTGCAGCCGGGCAACCTGTGGGTCCATTTAATTTGTTGTAGTTTGATTTATGTCCGTAACGCCGATGCCAAACCACCGTATTGGATGGTGAGCAAATATGGAAAATCTCTTGTCTAAATTATGTAAAAAAACGGAAAGAAAGATGCATATATTCTTTACCAGAATGCCTATAACGGGTTTGTAGTTAAATGCGACATAATCAAACCTGCATAACGTCAGTTTCTGAAGTTACGAATTACAACCATACGGAATCAATGCGTCCAAGACTATTCTGTTTTTTAAAAATGATGTGGTGGTGGTTGCGTCTTCGTTTTTCTTTGTCTGGACCATGAATGTGGGATACCGTATTCCCTCGTAATTCCACCACAACATTGTGTAATATGATTAATTGATAAACGCGCCCATCAATACAAAAAGTAGGACAATGGAAGAATCAACCATGTATTGTCGACACTTGATATGTTAAAACGGCTGTACAGATAGATAGATACCTTCTAATACAAAGCTTCAATTCATGTCTCTTTAAGTCCGTCATCCGGAACCATAATGTCTTTAATCCGCTGCTTTAATTCCGGAGGAAAATAGCGCGTCTCGACGTCGGAAATTTTGCTTGCAAAATAAATGTCAGGATTTCTATGCGAGGTGACATTTAACGTGTGAACAACGTTAGTAAGGTAATTTCGCATAAAAACCCCTGCTTTGTCCCTCAACGCCAAAACGAATGTTTCCATCAAGTAGATTTGCCTTAACTCGTTGTTGAGTCGGTTGACCCCCGCCTCCTCGATCAAACTGTTTACATCGTTCACGGCCAGCGCTGTCAACAAGTTGAGAAGGACGATGGTCGTCGTGAAAACGAGGAGAAGGAAAACTAGCTGTCCGAAAATGAAATTTAAACCCAACTTGGGTCCATCCTCGTCATAAAAAGTGTCCTCAAAGTCCAGTTCCCCCGTCATCATTGCAACGACTTTCACAATGGCGAAGAAGAGGTAATTGTACTGCCCTTTCTGCAAGAATGAACGTAGATTATTTGAGCTGGAAAGGTGTTTATCTGTCTTACTCCTGGGATCAAGAGTCTGAGGCATAAGGCAAAAGCAACCAAGAGCGGGATGTAGAAAAGCAGTAACTTGAGACAATGCCAAAACACCTTGAAAAACATGGTGGTTCATTTAGGTATTCAACAGGGCACAAAGTATCTACGTAAACGGTTCAAGCTTACTGTCTTCAGTACCGCAGAATATATCCCACACGAGGGGAATTTGGAAATTTCTCGAAGACTGAGGACCCACGCCATAAAAATCCCCAACTAATATAGAATACGAATGATTTTTTACACCGCTCACTTTATGTTTTGCATACCGCAGCCAAATATATTTGCCATGGGCTTGGCATTCCGTCACTCCAAGCTGGGATTGAGTTGACCAGGAATATGACCAGGAGTGCCAACTGGGCCCAATTGGAAATCTCCCTGCGATAGTTGTAATAATGCCAAAATTGAAAGGTTTCCTTAACCAAGATAAGAGCAGTAATGATGTAGAGGACTAAGACAACCGACTTGGAAACGACATGGTGCACCACGCAGTCTCGTAAAGTAGAGTCTTCTTTGGAGTAGAAAGCCAGGCTAAGCCAAATTTTCGGAGCACTCTTTTTGGACACGTTGTGCAATTCCGGAGGCCCAAAAGCGCAGTCCGGAACATACAACTCGGTCACCAAAATTGTGTAGAGCAACAGCCATATAAACTGTAAAAATTAAGCTTGCAATTTGTAATTGTTTCAACTTTCGAGTGGATGCTGTAAATGAAAAACCTGGTAGATAATGGAAATCCAAGTCAAGTGTTTGATTTTATCCCATTTCCTCCCTATAAATATTTGGGTGAGCGGGTGGAGAAGTACGTTTCTTTGTATATCCGTCGAAGACAACAAAATGTGGTGGAGGTACATTGTCTCTGGTCTTGACTTTCTCTCATTTCTATTATCAATAAGGTCTCTGAATCCGGTTACAAATCTAATACAAAGATGGCACAGAATAACGGGTCTGTCCCATATACAACAACTTAAAAAACATCTTACCCAAATTCAACATTTACGCACTCATTCCCCTCACGAAACACTGCGGGTTTGCAGCTGATGCCTGTAGCAGTCATTAGAGGTATGATGGCTTCTGGGAAAGTTGTATAAATTTGTTCCAGCATTTGGTCGTCCAACCTGCCAGTCGTAAATGACTTAAGGTGTAAAAATTGGTTTGGTAAAATTCCAACTAACCAAACTGCCGGGGTTTCATGAGCAAGAATAAGGTACTCTGCAATCCTAATACACCTGTTCTTTAGTGCAAGATTCATCGGACTTTCCTCCCGCTCTAATGGTCCAACAGCCAATGGGCCGAAAATAAATTGGACTTTATCCAGCCAATCATCCACCTTGTCACATTCCACAAGAAGTTTTACGCATTCCAAACTATCCAGTCTGAACCCTGGTTACAAGTACGTGTAACACACAAACATTATGATGCTGCAAAAATAGGGTACAGACAAACTCACAAGCTTCCACAGCCCAGTGCAATGCCGTCCTGTTTTGAGAGTCCCTAACCCAAATACCAGTCTTTGGGCATTCCAACAGGGATGCTAGGACACGTGGGTGACTCCTGTATGCAGCAATGTGCAGAGCAGTTTGTCCATTCTCCAAGCAGGGGATGTTTATTTCCGTCGCATTCGAAATGCTGAGTAGATATTTGACGCAGTTAACTGCCTCTAGTGTGTCACCTACAGTACATGGAAAAAGCTCGAATGTCTTTGCAAGCGTCTCAGGGACTAACCACTGCCAACGGCTAAATGCAGGGGAGTGCATCCTTTGTCATCTTGAGCGGCATGGTAGAACCCTTGGCCAATGAGGAATTTCAACATTTTGTCACCTCTGCTTTCTGCTGCGAAGTGGACGGCTGTTTGCTTGAAATGGTTCGGGCCACAGGAAGGTTCGAAGGCGTTGAGGGTAAGACATTTCATTAGAGCTTGTGCACACATAACGGCACTCTCATAATGTGCTACAAAGTAATGAAAGTATAGAAATGTTGTATATAAAGTGTTTTGTAAAGAATTTTGTTGGAGTTCCGAAACCAAAGGTCTTAATGTGGCAGGTTCAGAATCACCTTAATAAAATATTAGAATTCTGACTTATACCTTCCTTAGCTGCTACATGCAAGGGGGTAAGGCCCTCCAGATTGGCAATGTTGGGATCCGTATTGTGCTCCTGGAGCAGGGCTTCCACGAGGTCGGGGCATCTGGAGAGTACAACGTAGTGGAGGAGGGTGTTACCTTCGACGTCCTGAAGGTTCACCAACGGCGGCAATCCAATTGATCGGGGATCATTGGCATCGTGTTGCATGAATAGCTTTACAATCTCGGTTTTTGCACTTCCACCTACAACAATTTTGACGTGAAGCAGAACCATATGACAATTATAGAATTTGGGATACCCTTTAAAGCTGCGAAGTGGGCCGGTGTCATGCCGTGAGCGTTGAGCCTTCTAGTAAGAGCCTTTTGGCTCAAATCTTCATTCAGTAAAATCTCTCGTATTTCGTCGATTGAGCCTAAATAGGCTAAGGAATGTAGGCTAAAGGGGTCTCCTTCTGCAACTGAAAATTTCTTTTCAGACTTGCAGAAGCTGGCCATGAGGATTGGTGTGGTCGTCTCATCTATCCCTCGTTGGAAATAAGGTTTTGGTTTCCCTTGACATTGTCCCATTTTTGCGTTTTACCCAACGTTTACTCCACTGTACGATTCTGCATTTACTTTGACGTTTTGTAAAACCCTAGATAGATACCACGTATCTACTTCCAGCTTCTTTCAATTAGCAATTTAGCCGTACGGCGTATCCAGTTACACAAGACAAATTAGAATTTGGGTGGATCCATCCGTCCGTAATAGACGTGTGGCATTTGTTGTCCTTCATTTGTTTCAACTTCACCTTGAAAACCTCCCAACCTCACGTCTTTTGCGTGAGATCGACGTCAATAACTAATTGCAATTCAACGCTTGTCATGAAATGATGTGTCTATTATGTCAATTCAAGGTTGAGGGACATTCTACTGGAATCTATAACGCAACGCAGAGTCACACACACGAGTGTCGTGCCACGTGGATTTTATAAAAAAGGAATCACTACAGTACAATGGCTCTTGTATCTATCTATTTGGAGGACAGAAAAAATCGAGGTATACATTTTTCTATTAATATTCAAATAATGGAATGAATGCGCACTCGTGGAAACAACAGGTACAGGGCATTAGCTAAAGTCCAAAACCTATTGTAACTCCTATGATGGCTATAACTAATAACCCTCACGCATTCAGATATGCACATCACGTCACCAACTTTAAATGATTAAGGAGGTAATGGGTGATGAAACTGAGGATAAGAGGTAGACCGCAGAATTTCATCCCCATTTTCCGATTGTAGGTTTCAGGCTTTATCCTAGGGCATAGACTTGATCACTCCAATCAAATCATCTAGGGATGGAACCGCTGTTAGCCTGATAGTAACAATTGAATGTTACCGATAAATGAAAAAAGGGACATTTAAAAATGTACGGCACGCAAATTAAGAACGGAATGTCGGTTTTTATTGGTTGTCCTAACAATAATTGCTAGCTAGCAGTAAAGGAGGTATCTCATAGGAAACGTGTATGAAATAGTTGTACACTCAAACACCTCAGCAAAGGTTAAAACAATCGTGGCTTTGCCTATTTCCTCTGCGTTACTTCACGGTTTTTAGGTATCTCATGCCTTTTCAGATTGTTCACGTCATTCAATTTTCTCACACTGGTGACGCTTTTTCTCCCTTCATTAACACTCGGCATCACTGGAAAAGGTTCACGTAGTACACAGATATTTACCAAGGACAAAGACAATTTTGATAACCGTTGGGATAACTCATGTCAATGAAAGCTGCTTTTTCAAAATTTCATTATAAAAATGTTCATTCTCATCCCGGGGCCCCATTCAGTGGGACGGTGCCCCGCAATGACGATGAATTGACTGACTATGCATAGATGCATGAAACACATGGCGACGTACTGTGGTATCATCATCATCGTCTGAGCCTGCTGCATCTCGCAATACCTACTCTTCCCCTAGTTCATGAGAGCCTGAACTCGTACGGAGGCTCAACAGCACTATCTTCCCCTATACCTGTACTCCGACACACATATGCTTCCATCCTGTCTCAGCCCGCTGCATCTCGCATTAGAAGCATCGATGGTTGTATACCTACCATCCATATCCTTCAATCCCCTCTGGGCTAATTTCCACGCACGCATATATACATTTCCCCAAAAACATGTGACTCTTCCATTGTATTTTTTTGTAATAGCTGCTACTGTTCCTCATTTACTTTGTTAAAGAAATCCACATTTAAATTGTATACCATCAATTAAAAAATGTGTCTTTGAATTACATTGTTCAATCAGTCCGAAGTGAAAGCTGGATGGCAAGTTAAAGCAAGCTGTGTCAATCTGACCACAATTTTAATCCTGGGGATCCGTGTTCACATTTTATGTTCTGCAGTTTTCGGCCTAAATTGCTTACACCATCCCTTTTGTCTCTACATTGGAGGTAGTAACTGCGAAATGTGTTTGTTTACGTAGTGTTAGAAGTAGCGAAGTTAAAAATTGTCCACACAAATTTCTTTATTAATTAGGCAATGAGAAGAAAAAGAAAGTCTGTGGAAAGTAGGAGGGCACAACAAAAGCAGTACAACATGATTGTCGTAATCTACTGGCTTAGGGTGTAAAACATATTAATTGTTTTACGTTGGAATGTAAGATAATTTAGCGTCCCTTGGTTTGGTGAATAGTTTAGTTGTTAATTATTTCTTAATTCATTGAGCACAGACGTGTCTCAAGCATGCCCCAGCGCACAGACGTGTCTCAAGCAGTCGCCAGAATTATCCTGCTTGTTGTAGCGAGTCGTTTGGTTCGCACACCCTTGCGTTACTTATGGGTATAGTGGCAGCGACGGATAATTCTCCTATTGGGTGAAACAAGTTTTGTGGTTCGCACACCGACGAGTTGCTTACGGACCACTCACTCCTTTCAAAACTATTGACTCCTTTGACTAACCTTACTCACTCCTTGGGGCAAAATCGACTCCTTGGGGCAAAATCGACTCCTTGGGGCAAAATCGACTCCTTGGGGCATGGTGGACTCCTTAGGACAAAATAGACTCCTTGGGACAAAGTTGACTCCTTGGGACAAAGTTGACTCCTTGGGACAAAGTTGACTCCTTGGGACAAAGTTGACTCCTTAGGACAAAGTTGACTCCTTAGGACAAAGTTGACTCCTTAGGACAAAGTTGACTCCTTACGGCAAAGTTGACTCCTTAGGACAGTATTGGGTAGAACAAGTAGTATGGCAATATGAATAATTAAGGTGGGTATGGTAATTTGACATGGTAATATATAGTAATAAGTTACCATTAAAAATCCCATATCTCGCAATGCCCCAACGGAGTAAAAAATGTCTAAAATAGTATGTAGTGTTATAGTATTGAGTGTTTTATGATTTGAAAACTAAAAGATTTTATGATTTGAAAACTAAAAGATTTTATGTGTCGAAAACTAAAAGTAGAAAATAATTGGTTTATTGCTGTGCTCGTAAAATGTAAAAATGTACAATGTAAAAATCAATTCTGACGGAAATATAACTGACGGAGAAAATATTAAATTGAACAAAGGAATGCCTTGTTTAAGTACCCAAGTGTTTGGCTTGTTTTTATAAAATACGATTTGTTTTTTATTTAAAAAATGGACAACGTTTTTGCAGGTGCATAAGATATTTCTGCTAACTGGCTCCAAGGTATTTCAAACTCGGATACAAGGCTGCTCCTCCGACAAGTTGGTACTGGAAAACTCTACCGGCGACCCAGAAATATTTTGCATGTTCTTGAAGGTAAGAGATAGAGTACTTGAATGTCAGTGATTAATCCATAGTTGATAACTGTAGTACTTCTACACCGGGCACATCGAGAATATCCTTACACAGACCTATGCTCTTCAACTAATTGAAATATTCAACCAAGCCATGTTGTGTGCTCATCGAGATTTGATAAGAACGCCGTTAAATTTTATCTGCCAGTAATCACTTTCAATTACCTAGAACAAACACAAAATGTTCAAAGTTATTTTTTGGGTATTCATGAATGGACATGATATTGTGTGTTTGGAATCCTTCAACCACGTACGACTGGATGGGTTGGTGGCGATACTACAACAAGACAGCCTAGGAGTTAAAGGAGAAATCGACGTTTTTAACGCCATCTGTCGGTACAATGATACATTAGTAATCTCCGGTTGATCACCCGCTCAGTTGGATTCCATGATTTCAAATAGTTGGGGTGAAGCTACACTAATCTAGGAAACCATTTCCCTGCTAACGTCGTTTCTTCTTCCGGTTAAGGAGCGGTAAAGTGTTGGCTTATGATTGTGGTTTTGAATTTTATGTTACCGTCTATTGTTTGTATATAATAGTGGGACTGTTCACGGAGGGTGGTTTTCAACAGTGAACAGAGCGTACATTGAGGATGACAGTTTTGTGGGACACAAAGCTCAGCCGCCTTCCGCCAATTTGAATGCCAGTATTGATATTGATCGAAACTACTCAACAAAAGGAAGTACAACGTTACATCTCTACATCTCGTTAGCTAAATTTAAAAAATGACAGGTTGTCCGCGTCATCGTTATTGCAAATCAAGACGCCGGCGTCACAGCAACCACCACCCTCTTTGCAAACAAAGACGCCATCACAATTACCACCACAAGTGGTTATGCAAACCAAGACGCCGGCACCACCGCAACTATTACCATATTTGCAAACAAAGAGGGTTTTGCAGCAGAAGACGTCGGCACCAATGCAACCACCATCGTATTTGCCAAACAAAACCCATCAATTTTTCCATCTCTCCGTCTATCCGTTCATCCTTCAGCATGTCTGTCTGCAGTCACTATAACCTCAACCGCTGGACCAAATTGAATGAAGTTTGTCAGATTTACTTAAAGGCCTCTACATGATCTAATTCAAACTTCTGCCCGATTGCACAGTCCCTTCAGGGTCAAACTGTTTTATACATAAAAATCAGAAATCGGTATTAGTAGTATCGGTATCGGTAGTTTGAATTTGCCGTACAATGTAGGAAAGCTAGCGATAAATTGGCATACAAACGTTAACGTCTCCCTAAAAAAACACAACCGCGCCGAAATAAAGTACTACCGGACAACGACAAAGATTAGAAGTGCTTGATACAAAATATTTTGGAAGTTCGAAACGTTGGAGTGCTAACCAATGCCAAAGGTCGTTAGACCATTTGCCAGTCTGCTACCGGGTATGCGCACTTGCAAAATTAGTTTCTTACTTTCTTTATAACGGTCTGTCTAAATGGAATTCTGCAATGTGTTACGTGGGTTCTATAGTTATTATCAAACGCAGACACGAGGTACATTCATACACATTCGATAATCCACTTTTGTAAATACGTACGTCGCTAATTTGGAATTAGCATGGTTTGGATTTATAAGGGAACGTCTCAGGGTGATTCCGGAAGTCCCGAACCAAGTTTCTGAAGTGGTAGGCCCTTGGGAGGGATGAAGGGTCACATACATATCTCTTTTCCATGGGCCCTTTAAGGGCCGGCAGGAGAAAAAACTAAAAAATCCCCTGTGGCACTTAACATTGTGAGGAGTTCCGAATTCTTAAAAAGTGAAAAAACCCGAATTTTCAAATAGTCCCAAAATTAAAATTGCCAGGTGTTGCCGGAAACCCCAAATTCTTCATTACGATGTATTGGGAGAATTCACCTTCGTCGCCAACCCTTAAAGGGCCCATGGGAAAGAAATATGTATGTGACTCTTCATCCCTCATAAGGGCCTACCACTCCAGAAAGTTTGATGCGAAAATTCCAGAATCACCCCGAAACGTTCCCTTGTTAGTACAAAATACATCGTTGGAACATCTCGGAAATGCAATTTCAGTTTATTTAACAAATTGTAACATTTCTACATCAGGACCTTGACTGGGGGAAATAAGATGTTCCCCACTACATCCCCCAGGGACGCCTGGATCGCACCGTTGAGTATGTTCACCAGGACCCCTGTCGCCTCATCGCCAATCCATCCGCGGACCTATTAAACAAAACGTCAAGGGAAGTTACATTGTTGTTTCCATTAACATACGTTTTGTTTAATTAAAATTACCGGGTCCAACAGTCCGTTAATGATTGATGGAAATCCTGAAATTGCCAAATCAGGCACTGGGTTTCCAACCACATCAAATGTCACCAATTCCACCTGCAGGGTTGCCGGATTCACGCGAAGTTTTATTTTGATGTTGACGTTCCGAATCGTCCCAGAGGCCGTGAAGCTGCCAGGGAGGGATCCCGTGAGACCTCCGTCGTATGAAATGCCGACACCAAGATTATTCACCACCAAGTCTGCATCGATGATGAAGAATCCTCCCTGAAAATGTAACGTTGACAAGTTTGTCATTTGGAACCATAATTCGTGTTGCATCATCAAAGCTTTGATTCTAACCTCGACCGAACATTTTCCAGAACTGGCGCTTCGGAACGTCTGTAGACCCCTCAGTCGACCGTTGGTCAGTCCGACGGTAACGTTGTAATTGATGAGCCCCACTCAGATGCTACATCCCTTGCTCACGTTTGGAAGAGGCAGGTTGTCGTATCCATCCCCAATCAAAGCGTCCTCCAGCCCGTCCAAAATTGAGTCTACGTAGCTTGACGCGTCCGCATCACTACGAAGGGAGTTGGTTGCCTTGGAAATTAAGTTGTTAGGTATTTCATAGCTCTTCATTTTGTTAATAAATACAAAGTTATTCAATATTAGGATTACTTACTTTCCCAATTGCCCCGCTGAGGGCCAACAAAACGATGGCTGCTTGCGAATATAACATTTTGCTTTGTATTTCGTTCAGGCTGGTAGTAAGCGTAGTGACTTCTCAGCAGTGTAACCATTTCCTTATATACCATTGAAAGACGTCATTGCGCATCTATTTTTTGTGAACGTGTGACACTGACTCTACGTCCACAAAACGTGATGGATGTGACTGATAACATCACTTTTTCAAATTCAGTGAATTGAGTGATGCTGCACATCCGACTGGTCTGCTGCTGTAAAGCTGATAGCGACCCTCATAACGATCACGCGTTTGTTACAAATTCGGCGTCATTTATTAAATCGAGGAAAATCGGCATAAATTGAGTCAACGGCTACAAAACGTATAAAGTTGATAGCCACCATCATAACGATCACGGTTTTTTTTACAAATTCGGCGTCAGACATTCAATTGAGGAAAATCGGCATAAAGCACCCACGTGCAATGACATAATCACCATTATCATAATCTTGTATAACACGACTTGCTGATACTATTGCATTTACTCTGTACTTTTGTTGTCATTTGTATGCACTCATTGTATGTCATTTGTCAAGTTTGCAGAAGAAGTTTGAAGTATGAACGAGCCAAGCGGACGACTTGAGAAAGTTCCTTCTGTCGCATTTCATGCAACTGAGTAACGCATGTGAATTCCAAGTTCCCAAAGTCCCAAATTTAGCAGGCAGAAGACGGAATTGGGTTTTGGGAAGCGAAATGGGGGTCCAAACTTGTTTGTTTCATATATATATTTTTTTACTATCGCGATTCTGTAAACATAAAACAGTATGCCCCGTTTTTAGCATACGGCTACTAGTATTATGGATGACTATGGAAATTGATTGGACATTTCGGCGGCAATCTATATCCGTCGTTCAATGAACTAGCAGTTTGAGACTAGATAATTAACAGAAGAAATTAGAAAAATAAGTGAGTATGGATTATTTGAAGTTCTTTATCCATTATACCCTTTAATGATGTGTTTTGTATTTATAGCAGCATACTACCATATTCCCAAGGTGTAGACTTACTCAGTCAATTTACTCAGATCACCATAACTACATCAATAATTGCTAGAAGCAGTAAAGGAGGCATCTCATAGGAAAAATGTAATTTTTTGTCATGCCACAATTGGGGCATGCGGCTGGACTGTAAAAAATGAAGTGTGGGGGAAATGCATGGAGAGGATTGACACAT
>JAQGCL010000284.1:0-16821 GCA_034699605.1 Isotomiella paraminor | reverse complement strand
AAGTTTGAGAAGGAACGTGCAGGGCCGTGGACTTGGAACAAGTGGGTGTGCCGGCAGTACGGCGCGGAAATGGTGACCGTTCATTCGTCCGAAGAAAACACCTTCCTGACCGCATGGCTGGAATCGACGGCCGTGGGCATGGAGCATCCAGGCGCCTGGCTGGGGGCTAGAATTTCAAACGCCAGCCCCCGGTTTACGTGGGAGGGTGGGGCCGAGGGTGTCTACACCAACTGGAAGCTAGGGGAGCCTAACGAGGGTGGCGAAACTTGTCTACACCTGGGCTGGGCGAAACCTTACGATCAGTGGTGGAATTGGCACTGCCATGAGAAAAGGATGTTAATTGCCTGTCAGCTTTACGTGGATGCCCCTCGAACAGGGGTTGTCGATCGTGGAAATACCCTTGTCGTTACTCCTGTACCCGCAACGTCCACCGCAAGCCCAAGCTCCCCCTTCCCTCAAATTGATAACCTCATGCTCTGCGTCAGCGGCCAATTGAGGGCGGAGGACGTGGCGAAGGTTGGCTTCGCCTACCAGTTTGACATCTTAAGAGAGGGGAGTAGTGCCGTCGTGGCACAATACCAGCTTGATCTGAAAAACGGGAAGGGTTCTGCCGGTCCAGGGGCCCATGCATCCCCAGACGTTATCTTCAAACTATCTGATGCCAGCTTCATGCAGATGTTTAAGGGTGAAACGGACGGGATTACATTGTAAGTGTTCAAAGGAGACTTAAATTAAAAACGTGCCTTAACTCTTGGAACCGTTTGTAGATTCTCTAATGGAAAGCTCAAATTGGAACCTCTTTGGGCAGTAAATGCGGCTATGAAATTGGAGGAGGTTCTGAAGAAGTCTGAGAACGACCAGAGAGTCAGCTGCGCCTAGTTGATATGTATGTTATTAAAGGACGTTTAGAAATATTATGGAAAAATTCCTAGTTGATATACAATATCGATGGTGGTAGCATGTTCGTAGGATGTAGCCTTGAATGAATGCTTAAAGTCTGTAATTTTAAAACCAAAATGTTAAAATAAATGGCTACATACTTAACAGTTCAAGAACACATGTGGACACGTCATATTTGCGAACAGTTTGTGGCATTTAGTGTACATCCAAGGTTTAAGATGAATTAATTTGCCGATCGTCATTAGTACCCTTGAAATAAACAAGGTTACTAGTACAACGCTGGAAGCGAAAGATCTAACATTATACCACTGTTGATAACGGGATATAATGACCCACATGAACGATGCTGCAGCGTTTAGGTTGTTGTATTATTATACTAAATGGTCCCGGTTTCCTTGTTCCAATGCCATTTCCAGGACTTCTGTAAAAGGTTTCCCCCACTGTTCGGTCGCCTAAGCAAAGTAGAAGGGAGGAGTGGAAAATCGAGTTAGACAGTTAAGGTTCCTTCCATATTCATCTTATGCAACGTGCAATTAAGCCGTGTTGATAGCTGTATATCTATATTATTGTAGTAGTGCCCTGAAAGGGGATAGTCTGTCTGTCTTAACAACGCTAGGGGTTGTTCTGAAACCTGCGGAATTGTGTACACTTTAGTTTTTACCGTGTCCAGTCTTTCTAATGCCACTACAACAGTGATGGAACCTCCAGCTGTTGCTGCGTTTGTTAACCGGCACACGGAACGGTTCTTTAAGTCCGTTTTGTTCCGTACTAGATTGATTATTTGTATGAGCGTCTCTGAACAGCGTTTGAACATTACTTCAAGGGCGTTGACAATAGCGACATTTCCCTTGAATAAACATGAGTAATGACGAATTCTGTGATTCGTTGGTATTCAAGAGTATTGCATTACCTCCTGAAAACGGAAAGCCGATTGCTGCAGTTTTGAAACTTCAGAATCCAGATCAATGAAGTTTTCAACCTCCTCTAAAGCGTTTTCGCATTGCATTGCGGCCCATACGATATTTGTGTTGCATTCGAGATGAGACTGAAGATACAGTTCAGATGAAAACACATTTGTAAGTTGGATGTTGTCGTTTGCCTACGCACGTATGCCTTTGTGAGGCATTTCCTTTATTGAGTTCCATTTATTGCTTTGGTTTTAGGCGAGTATCTTGTTTATTTATCTGACGCAGATGAATACAGCGATCCAGCACAAAGCTCAAGTTGGCCGCTTTAAACAGTAAAGCACAATAAGTTCTCTTTTCATTGTAAATTTTCGACATGCCAAAACGTGGGGTTCCATTGTGGGTTCGTAAAATAATTAATGTTTTTCTCCAAGCTCAGATATAAAAGAATGGCCCCCAAAATTTAATTCTGCCGTAAGGCAAAAAGAGTCAGAAAAACTGGAGAGAAACTCCAAACTTGAGTCCAAGAAGCATCATCTCTTACCTGGCTGGTTATTGTTATATGAGGAATAGGTTTTGTTTTTGTGCTTACAAAAGAATCTATGCGGAAAGCAACACGGGTACATATTACAATGCATTGCAGTCTGTTTCCAACACAATAACAAGTTTTTTATTATTGCGGCAGATGGGAAGATTGATTGCAGATGCGATGCGACGAAATGAAGAAAGAAGAGACCGAGAACGAGAAGTCTTTTAATCTAAAGTAGATGAAACTATGCAGGGGAAAAAAATGGATGGAAAGATGCACAATCATTTTCTAAGCTAAAAGAAGAAGATTTGTTTTGTTATTTGTCCTAAAGTCATTGTTAGTTGGAAGTCCTGGATTGGATTCTACGATCTTCAGACACAATTCGTGCAAATGGCGCAGGATATGAAACAATTGCTATACTTTATGTACGTACACGTATGTCTGGATGAATACGGATGAATCGTGTGGCTGAATAAAGGTGATGTGAATGTCTGAATCAAGTTCAAATTTACCAAATACCTTCTTCTTTAGTAAGAAAGAATCCATTCCAATGTCCATTAATCTTTACATCTGTAATGCCATTGCATCTCAACCATTCAGACCACATTGTAAGTTGTCACCGCATGCTATGTAGTATGCCACCTTTTCGACGGGATACTTTGGGTGATACACTAAAACGCCAATCATACATGCCACATTTAGAAGTTTAATAGCGCCTACGCGTTAAATCCTGTGTCGTTGAGATCAACAATAATTGGACCCGAACCGGACCGGCTTACGACTCTCGGAATTGTTGTGGGCAATCTCCATCAACATCTCGGTAGGTTCCCTTTTGAGATTACATTATTTATTTCAATTTTAATACGTTCGTTGTAAATTCTATGCAAGATCTGGAAATGTCGATTAGGATAGTACGGTATTTCTGAGGAAGTGGGGCAAGTTGTGATGCGGACACGGGTTTGAGTGGAAGAAAGTGACAATGCAAAACACCGAATTATCAATTGCATTTTGTACAGTGTTCTTTATTTCCGGTTTTTAAATCAAATGATTCCAACATCTATGCATGTACATAGTGGCATAAAAACTAGTTTTAAGAAAACAAGATAACTCATACAGTCCATAATAATAATAATATAACCTATGAAAGCAAAGCATTTGCGTGAAGTAGAGCAAAACATTTCTTCCTAATACCTTCTGGAAAAACAGTGTAGTTATGCCTACCGCACGTACGATCTCGATGTGAAAAAGATCGTATGCAAGGAATTTGTTATTGCATAATTAACTACCGGCGTAGGGAACTTATGAGATATGGGTTTTGGAAATTTGGTTAATTGTGAAGTCCATAACATGGCTAATAATAGTAAGCAAATTCATTCAACATCCATATAAATTGTGTGATGTTCATAAACCGTTTCTTCGTCGTACCTTCTGGACAAACAAAGTTACGCCTACCGCACTTTGCAATTGAGCACTATGGCAGGCATGTCTATTTTTAAGTTTTTTAATTAAGGAATTTAGCCCGGAAAAGTGACTTTTCATTTGGAGTTTTAAAGATTCATATGTGACCTTGGAATTTCGGCACTTTGGCACGAATATCATTTAAATAGATCAGTGAAGACTTCAGAGATTGAAAGTGTAAAGCATAGAAAGCCTGTGGTAGACAACAGTCTACTCGAGGACATTGGAGGCAGAATTTTTCTGGAATCAAAAAGGAAGGAGGAAGATGCAATCTGTGCTGACTAAGAATGGTTATACGCGCAGCTATACACGAAAGATCATTGCTCCACCACCTGTGGCCAGTCGAACTTTCTGCAAGGTTTGTTCAACTACAATTGGAAAGAAATACTGCAATGTCCTGTCCAACAAAATCTTGAACCCACAGTTTTTTCTATTGACAAAATTAAACAACTGACTGTGAAAGATGATCGCAATTTATTTCAAGCTGGAACAGTCTCCATGCATTCCTTTTTCATCAAAGGAACTGGAAGGGACAAGCTTTGTCTACAGCAAAAATGCGGAGGGGACTCCCGCTTCATTGTGCTTGAGGAGATTGAAATCCATCTCCTCATTAGTGGACTATTTGAACGCACAATACAACTTGGCAAAAACAACAATTATCCGTAATTGTGATTTTAAAATTGACAAGGCGGACACAGAAGTCAGAGCTGACAATCCAACAGGATCATTTGAAGAAACAGATAGTTAGCTGCGACACGAAATAAACAATGACGACATTTTCGACATTATCGGCGATCGCACCACCGGGGAGAAAAATAGTGAATTAACAAGCTGTGGCGAGTCCATTTCGGATTTTTCGCTGCTTGGATTTGGAAATATAAATGAACTAACGAGTTGTTCATACATTGCACAACACACGTATTGGTTGAATTATAATTACTGTATACAGTACAGTAAGCCGTATAATTCCTTAAAACTGGAGAAGAGGGGTACTAAACATCCCCTGGGTATACTAATGGGGTATTCCAGAAGCCGGAAGGGCAGTTCAACTTTGACGTCGCCGATAGGGTCGTTCTTTTCCTGTCCAACTATTCATAATAACACCCGGAAGAACCCTACAGTCCTGATTCTGATAGAGAAAACAAGGATTCGCGCACTCTTCATAGATGCGTACAAGGCAGCCCAACCAAAAGACTACTTTCACCACAAAGTAAAAATGGCACACCAGAAGTTGGAATGGAGTGGAGAATAATGGAGCTGGAATCTAAAGAGCTGTCAGTCATTTCCAGACCTGACATTCGAAACTAGAACTGTACGTGAAACAAATTTCAGAAAGTATGTCACGCTTTATCGGGTGTGCTTTGGGTTTTCCAATCTTTGAGGCTCCAGATTATGCTACAGTATGCACGACAAGGAAACACAGAAATTGGCCAGGACTATTTGGAGTATGGTGCAGTGGGGTGGGGGTGTGGTGCAGAGGAGGAGGGGGATCTATTGAAAAAAGGTTGGTTGGTTTCCAACCAACCATGGCAACGAAAAAATAAAAAAGTTCCCCTACCTCGCCCCCATTCTCTTCTCCATGGCAATTTGCGCCTCAACCCTCAGCCGTATCTCCGCGTCGTGCTCTGTTCCTTCCGTTGATGAGGAACTCGAAATTTTTTAAAAAGCAGTTTGAATTTTTCTATCAATCTTGAGTTGCCCATAAATAAACCTGGTACTTTTAGCCGAGAAAGGCCTTTACCACATCAGTTGACTTTTTTGTTGAGCTCAGCAGCTGAATCAAACACAACAACTTTTTTTCTTTCTCAAAAAATTGTTTTCCAATAATTAAATTCGGTAATAATATTTTATATTCACAAAAAAATATTTAAAATAAATAAATTATGTCTTTATTACAGACATGCCTGAAACCTGCAAACAACTCCAGTTCAACGATATGAAGTTGAATGGGTACAACAATCCTTTGAAGAAGGGGTGCCACTGTCCCAGCAACTTGCTTGTGATAGAGGCTGGAGTGTTCAAGGACGTGAAGTTAACCACGGGATACGAGAAGCGGGGAGCCCTGATTGAAAAAATCCTTTGGGAGCACAAGGATTTTGTGTATGTGACAATCTTCTGCCACAGGTTGATCCAGACCCACCAAGGAGAGGATGGCCAAGCCGTATACTTGTTCCTGAGGAAGGTTCCTCAGCAACCAGCAGACAAGGGGAAGAAGCAGCAGCTCGAGGGGATGTACCTCGATTCCTCGACTCTAATTTTGGCAATAAGAACCCGCGTGTCATAATGGAAAAACTACAACTAAGGAAGGATAGGGTGGTCAACTACATTTCACGGAACCTTGGGGTGAAAATAAAGTGCCACCATCGACGCCTCAACGACATCATCTGGTTTTAAAATTTAAAAATTAAATGTTTTTAAATTTTGTTTCACAATGATTTAATAATTTTTTAAATATATTTTCAGCGATGAAAGGCACTGCACTTTAATGGGCTACGTGCTGCTGAGAAAGATAGCTGGTGGTCCTAGCAACAAAAAATCCTGCGGAGGTCTTTAAACAATGGTTTGAGGACTCAAAGGAGGGCCTAAAAAAGGGAAGAATTCTCTGCAAAAGCCAACCATAAAAGCCATCCCACCCATTTTTTTAATAATCTGTTTTTTATTTATTTTGGGTAGTATTTAACAAGGTGTATAAACATCCAAATAAGGTGATTCCAGACTATAGTACATTTATAGGATGGAATAATTACTTACAATTCGTCGACAACCCAACTCTAATAGTTCTTCCAAATACCTTTTAGAAAAATAAATGGTACGATAATGTTGCGGATGAGTTGCTTAGAGAAAAACGGTGCCAAGGGTTTTGTCGCCAAAATATAAACCTAATCAAACCAGGCGTCCTTGTTGCCAAGTCAATCCCCATATACAGAGCAAAACAACAACCTGGGACATTCATGAAAACCTTCCTAAAGGGATTCCTCAACCACCGCGGATACAACCAGGGGTTCAACTGTTCCAAATATCGTTCATTGGAAGTGGAGTAGTTCGCGTAATTAGAGAGTAACTAGAAAAAGGGAGTTTATATTTGGTTTGTTTCTGTGGTTTTGCTTAAATACTAATGCATCCCTATATCTTATCGTATTTTCGCTCTCGCCTCTCTTCTCCCCACATTAATCCCGTTTCAAAGGAACAACCCTCTCAACGCTACCATATGGTATATGATATTAGTGGATGGTTATGTTATTGTTCCTCCTCATTTGTTTTCAGATGGCCGGAACCAGGAAGTACCTCAACTACGCCAATGCCGTTCGAACTGATGGTTTTGAGATACAGAAAGAAATCCCCACCCTCTCAGTAGTGGAAGAATTGACAACAATGGCGAACTAGTTAAATGTTTTGTTCTATCTGCAGAGATAACAAGTCTGACAATGATCAATCCTCCATCACACCATACCTCAACGAGAAGGAACTGACCACGTTCACTGGTGTTTCCGTACGTGGTGAAAACACAATTTTACGACAATTGCCATATTATTCAGATGATTTTTATCAATTTTGAAAGGTTTTATTGGAAATCAAACATGCTGATAGGGTATTCCCATCGGGGAACTCGCCTATTTAATAAGGTATTTTTAACTTCGTTAATACGAAAGCGTGATTCAGCTGTACACACCATGCACATCGTCATCGGCTGGACTTATTCCATCGTCATCATATCCTTGTAGATGAATGGGAATTATGGTATTCTGAATCGGACCTTTGAAGACGCGATGGGGATCTTGTTCTTACTCACTACGTCTCTCCACTGCTATCAACATGAGGTCATCAAAGATACATCCCGGCCTTTCTTTTGCCACCTTGACTCTAATAGTCCTTTCTTCATCAATCAATCAAATTTTAACTCATGAATTGCACACATTAATAAAGTCTGGAGGAAACAACCACACAGTCGATCTTGACGTAGAAGAGCGACTGCGATCAAATACTTAAGAAATGATGATCTTGGAATAGTGCCCAGGGAATACAAGTTCAGGTCGGACTACCTCATCATCCCCGTTTGGAAAATACGACCGACAGTATAGAAAAGCGGGTCAGGGGCACGCCGTATTTCTCTTCATGAAGAAAGTAGAAGAGAAAGTCAAACCGACAAAATACAAAACTATCTGTGTAGACAGCTTCAATCTAAAACTCACACAGCAAATCACACAGCAAATCAAAAGTTGGCCATGCAGATATAATAAAGGAAGATGTATAGTAGGTAGACAAGAATCTGCAAGGATATCGCGTAAGTGATTCAACCTGGCGAATTGCGTCAACTAAATGACACGCAAGTGTAAGTATTGCTCCTTATAAATTTGGATTTATTTGAATTTGAATTTAGATTTTTATAAATAATTTACGTTTATTTTTAACAGGGTTCAGAATCACTGCCGATATGTAGGCTACTGCCTCATTCGCTTTGTCGCAAACAACCCTGTTGCAGCATGAAACAGGTTGTACAAATTAAATCGGACAGGTAAAAATCAAAGAAACCATATTTGCGATCAAGATCTTAAATCATATACCATGACGACATATTAGACATTATGAGCGCTCGCAAAGGAAAATAGTGATTCACCAAGCTGGTTATAGCGACTCCATATGTATTAACTTTTTACAGCTTTTTTCGTTTGAACAGCGCCGGAATGGCAAGTGGAACTGTAGGAACTCGTAGTAATTGAACTGCTTAATAAATCTTAAAATTTTCGACACATCAAATGTTCCCTTTAAATCACTTCTATTGAACTTTTTTTTTTCATTTCGTGTTGTTTCGGAGTTTTGTAAATTGTATATATTTTCTAAATAACGTGATTCCTGCAACTATAATACATTTACGGGATGGAATAAAAATTGGTTCTAAAAGTGGGGCCTGGAATGTAGGATATTGCCAACGTAAATCGTGGTGGTCGAATGCAAAAACTTTTTGTCATGTTTCAAACTTCGGGAAGTTCAGGGTTGCCAAACGTAATGTGCGGTGCATACCCGAAACTGTTATTTTCGGGATTCAGTTATAACAAACTGACCACAACAGGAGCACAACCTTCTTGAATTTTTCTTGAATATATACGCTGCAATGAGTAAATGATTGTTAAGGCGATTGTAAAATGATTGTTCTTTTCCCCAGGACCAAGCCATTAATTCATGATTCTAGGAGCATTTATATTGTCATACTCGTTTCATGGTCTCCAAGCAAACGAGTTACCTGGTTGTGTAAATTATTTTCCAACCTGTAGTAACATTTATTTGGAAAGAGAAAAAGTTGAGTTTAATTCTTAATTTTTACTGCAATTTTGTGTTCTTGTGCATACAGCAAATGTGAATGAATTTTTTTACAGCGTTCAGAACCACTACAGATATATAGGCTACTGCCTCATACGCCAATGAGTACATGATACGGCTAGCTACACAATGTTAAACACCTTTAAAATAAGTCTGGAGAATCTGACCCCGCATTATGACCTGTGCATGGGATTTGTTTAGTTGTACGGAGAAAGACTGAAGGTTCTCACCATCACCTCGTCCTCAGGACACGCGAGGAAGATTGACATCCTGACCCACTGTCCCTCGATGAAGTCCTTTCACATTGGAGACTTGAGTCTCTGCAATGTGGGTCAAGGGGAATTGGACCTTTGGGGATAACACTTTCAAAACTACCGGGAGTTCCATCTAAGCGACTTAGGCCCTTCTACTACCACCTCTAATCTCCTCATTTTAATGAATTGGATATCCAACTCTGGGTAGCTAACGTTCCTCAAATTCACAAGGGTTGACTTTGCCTATGTGCATCCTTATCTTGAAGAAGACCAAATGCCAAAATTCAGCTTGACTCCTCTCAGGTACCCTGAGAGTGTGGACAAGTTTTTCAAATTGCTCTTTTAAATTGCTGTTTTTTGCTGTTTTACGCCCATTTCCTCAGAACCCTGCAGCAGCATGAAACAGGTTGTACAAATATAATCGAACAAGTAAAAATCAACCAAACCATATTTTCGATCATGATTTTAAATTATATTACACAGCAACAACACGAAATATACCATGACGACATTCAACATTATCAGCGGTCGCACCACCGGGGAAGAAAATAGTGATTCATTAAGCTGTGGCGAGTCCATTCAGGATTTTTAGCGGTATGGATTTGGAAGTTGAAATAATTTCGCGAGTTGTTCATACATTGTACAACTCACGTATTGGTAGAATTGGATTTATAGTTCGAGACAATTGTGTGATTAAGCAAGTAACATTGGTGTGGCACGTTACATTGATATCGTGGTGGAGGAGGGTCCAATAGCAAGGAGGACGAGAAGCCGTAATAGTCGTAAGACTGGGAACAAGGTCATCACCACCACCACCAATACAGAGGAGGACAGGATGGAGGAGATGAGGGTCCTGAAGACGAAGGTGATGAAGCTCAGAGGGGAAAAGAAGAGATCCCTTAGTGTTGTCGGTCGTCTTGTTGTCCGCTACAAAGACTACAAGACAAGGCAAGGGGCCGACACTTACCAACCGCCGCCGCCGCCCGTCGCACCAACAAAACCGCCCGTCGTACCAACAAAAACCTTCGTGAGGAGTAAGTCATTTTGTCGATCATTCAATCTGACTCAGTCAGTAATTTCGTAATTTTTTTCGTAATTTAAATATTTGTTTCCTTGTTTTTAGAAGCTAGAGGTGGAGGACCTACACACCATCATCAGGAGTTACAAAGGGACGGAGGACGGACGGAGAGTTACAGTACGGCGGAGGACAGCAAGATGGGAACTGATCGTCTTGTAAGGGACCTCAACCATGACATCAGTGACTCGAGAATGTCAAAATCCAGTTCAAGAGGTATAAGAACCTCAAGGACATCAAACTTCACCTGGCCTGCATCCGACGTCAGATGGAGTCCCAGGCGTCTTCTACAAGAGGATGTACTGGAGCAGAGGAAGGTCAAAGGTTTTTTCATTCCATCTTATTAGAATTGACCAGTTAGTTATTAGAAGACTAAAACTAATTTAAATTGTATGGCTTCCCTTATCAATTATTGCTTTTGCCTTCACTGCTTTGCTTCATTTAAACAACCATGCATGATGCCATGAATTTTAAAACAATCGGCAAGTCATTTTAAATACAAACAAGCATATCCACTTGCCCCACGGCAGCCTGGTCTATGTCTCCAAAATTCGGTCCCCACGTTTGACCTCTCGAACGGGAAGATGAACCTACCGATTTGACCGTAGAAAACAAAGCTGATGCTAAATGCAAGTGGGTCCTTTTGTATTCGTGTACAAAAATCAGTCGTGTAAATATGATTTGATTTGTCATGAGTTGCACTTACATTGGACAACGGACACAATGGCCGGGCAAGCCTTTTTTAGATGGGATGTATTAGATGGGATCATTTCTCTAGACAGATACATCCCTACGTGATCGTTTACAACCGGTTTTGCGATATGATAGAAGGAATGTCGACCTACCCATCCGCCGATAGTTAAGTTCACGGCCCAACGGAGAACGGAATAAGTTTACAAATACAGTTCTTTCCATATCCTAGAGTTATGCAAGGGATGACACACACCCAAGATGCCACCTTATGCGGTGAATAACTTTCGGCATTTGAAAGGATATATTTAATAGCTGTAAATCTGCAGATGTGATTGATCAAGCAAAGACTGACTTTGTGAAGACAACGTTATCCATCAATATAACAACACACCGGCGATTTATGGTGCAATAAAGAAGTTGTGCACCGTCAATTACGGAGGTAATGTTAATGCAACTAGTGAAGACTTAATTGGTGAATCTTTATTTGGACTGCCAGTTCTATCACAGTGCATGCTGGCCAAGAACCTCAACAATCATTACCACTAAAATTGCAATCCAAATCAATGCAAAACTTGGAGGAATTCCTTGGTCTTCTTTTGAATTAGAATTGAATTGAATTTTTGAAGAGTGAAAAGAAGACGCCTCGAGTTGTACTGAAGGATATTTTGGAATAGAAAAAGGCGCCCTTTACCCACTACCCCTCGTACTCTTCTGCGCACCTGATTCTCCCTGCACCTCCTTCTACCCTCTACCAACTCTGCTCGATCTTGGCAGATGGGTTCGAAACCCATGATAATATGGCCTCATCACTCTCAATCAGATGAAATTAAAATTGTGGGCCTACAATAGACTTCCGAACGCACGTGTCGGGATAAACAAATTGATTTGTTGCGCGTTGCCTTGACAACTAAACGTTTTCCTTCACACTCTACTGCAGAAAATATTGAAACATTCGAATCTGCCCTTGCAATCATGTCAGATAAAGGTTAAAGTTAGTCAACGTTACGCAAGGTCGGGATTTAAATAGCAATTTAAATACACTGGGCGTTTCCCTTTCCTTCTTTTTAGAAGTTTCCTCATCTCTTCTTTGACAGATAAAAAATATTAAATTTTTTATTCCATTTTTCACCTAAATTTGTTGTGATGCTAACTCGCATTACGAGGTCCAAGAAACCAGGGTTCCGGTTTGTTAGATCAAATTAGAGAAAGAAAGAAGGCCGACGCGGGTATTATTACTTCGTCAGTCATAATGGGATCCCAATACGCGTATTGGGAGAATTGCATGGTACACTTCATGCATTTTGCTTGCAATTGTTGTTTTCCAGTTCCCATCATGGCAGATATCTATATAAGAGCTATACTGAGTTGTTCATACCTTGGACAACACAAGTATTGTTAGTATTCCGAAATTGAATCTTACTGAAACAAACCTTCTACATATATATATTTTTCATTTATGCTCTAAACAAAAATTACTTGTTCTTCCCCAACTTGGACAAACTCAACTGCCAAAAACAAGTTTTATTTTCGCAAGCCAACTACACCAACCCATCTTGCATTGCTTTTGGCGGATGGGAATCTGTAAAATACGATCACTGGGAAAAACTACCCTCCACGCAAAAGTCATCCAACCAAACCATCACATCCTCTTGCAGAAGACGACATTCCCTACACCACAAAAGCCTAAAACGTAATTTGAATTCTGTAACCTAGGCACAGTGAAGCAGAATGCCCTATTGAAACATTAGAAAATAAGTTTTATGACATGATGTATGCATTTTTTAAAATGACTTGATGTGAGACAAGACGTTTGGTAGAAATGAACTGAGCGTATTATTATCAAAACAAATCGACATAAAAAAGCCATGGTGGAAATGATGCATGTCCAATCAGTCAATTCGATGATCGGATCTATTTTCTCCAACCACCCCCTGCTGTTTCAAGACCCGAAGGCTGTATTCATGAGGCTCATGGGATATACATCGCTCTTACGATATGCGGCACCCAAGTGGACGCAATGCTATATGTATGTAAGGTTGACCCGGCTTCATTTTTTTTGGGGGGGGGTGATGTGATTTTACCCCACGATTACGCCCCTATTTACTCCATTTGTGATGAGAGCACCAGGTATCAGCTGTTGATATTGGTACGTTTTTACTAGTACGTCAGTATGATAAAAAGACCACAAATTTGATGATGTGGATGTGACTTGATCATATCGAAGGACAAGTTATCTTAATGTTCACGTTTAGTTGAAATAATGCTTTACTGTGTGGAATTGATGGCCTTCAGCAGGCGGAAGGTGACATCATGATAGTAAGTAACCGTGCCGATGCCCATTTCTGACGCAAACTGCGACTATACTTCCCAAAAATCCGGGAATCGGAATACATGAAAAAAATTGATTGATTAGACAGGTTCGAAGCAGTCGGACACATTTCGTGGCTATTAGGAATTCGTCATTCGACCCATCAATTTCTATGGGCCTTACTTTTGAAATCTCTGCATGGCGTCAAAGAAATATATTGAAGAAATGAGAGTGTACTGAAGTATACACCTTCAATTTAGTTAACCAATTGAAAGTACGCACAGCTGCCCCTTACGTCACATCGAGTTCCTCTATGCAGATGACACCATTTTCTTGGATAGAAGGATGGCAAGCATGGAAGCGGCAATTGTAAAACTAATTATAGAAAGCCGTACGTCTAATTGTCTCTTAACTTATCTTACATGGCCCCGACTGAAAAGGCTGAGACGAGTTTGAAGATTTCCTTTCTGACGTTCACAATGCATTTTGAGGATGGGTGGCGGGGCATTCTGAAGCTTCCTTCCTCCGGGGATAGCTGGTCCACTTTACAATGCTCGCAACTAAGAATATTAAAAAAAGGATTAACTTAAAACAGTTTCACAAAGTTGCATGTGTTTGACTTACCCCTGACAACAACTAGGGGGACTGTGACCCGACATAGATCCAGAATCAATGGAAGGAAGGCAGCGAAGGAAGGCAGAAAGGCCCTGGAAGAAATAGTAAATTCAAATATATCATTCAAATGCATGGATAATGAATCCGCATGGTCATGCACTGTGCAGAGAATGGACTAAGGATAGGCTAGTAAATTGATGAACTCACAAGGCAACCCCAGTAATTATGTGATAAGCAGAAGAGAAAAGGTGTGACTTGTGTCCTAAATGAATCTGCCTCTGACTATTTTCCCCAGAAAAATTGTCCGTGGAACAAAAAATAAAGATCCTTAAGTGTTCACTCGTTCCAAACGTATAAAACTTAACTGTTTTTTTGGTTTAAAAAAGGGTTCCATTGTAAGAAGCTATGCCCCAGTTCCGGATAGATATTTGTTGAAATGTAGTCTAACCTTGATTTTTTGCGAAAACCGATTCACAAGAGTGCAAGTGACGGATCTTATGGTATTGAGTACAGTGGTATTTTTGAACTTCTCAGAGCAGTAAAAAATAGGAGGATGCAGAATGGTGGAAAAGAATGTATTGAACTTTACCTTGCACGAGGTTGAAATGAACCTTGTTGTTGTACCACACGGCCCAACTTGAAGGCACATTTGCAGCCTCACTCATTTCCGCAATCTGCAAATAAAATGAAAAAAGCAATCTGTCAGAGGCTGCACAAAAAGGGTTCCATTGTACGTAGGACACTTGGCTTATACAAGTTTGAATCTAACTGGACTTACCAAAAAAGAATGTTGTTTTCCATCCCCTTGGCACCATCAGGAAACAGTTGAGCAACTCAGATTGACATGAATCCCTTCATCCCCACAATTCTCAATCCTATGAAAAGACAAAGAAGTAGAAAATTAGTGGACCGCGACAAAAAGGGGTCTAAAATAGTAAACTGACAGTGTGGGGGACTTGTCATGGCATCATTTAAAAAAGTGTTTGTGCCCTGGGCATTTTGACTCACAATGGAACCTTAAATTTGCTAATCAAATTGTTATAAGAACTCGCCATTTGTTATGAAAGTGGGAAGGAATTGATAGGTTACCCCATGCCTCAAAACTAAGGTTCCCTTGTGAGTGGTTCATGGAAACTACAAAAAGAAGGACTTTTTTAGAACTTACTAAAACGATTTCCTTGTTCCTTCACCTGCCTGCCCTCCACTGGAGGAATGGATTTATGGATGACAACAACCACCACTCAAACTTATCTTCCGAGTTCAACCCCTTCCTCCACAAGTCTCTTTGTAGAGAGCCACCACCACCACAAAAGATTCTTTTGAATCCAAGTCTCAATTAATTCAAGTAAAAACGATTGGAAGAGTTTCTTTTCATTGCCACCACCACACAACTTTATTAATCTCAACTCCTTCTTCTACTTCTTCTCAATGCTGGAGCTGGAACTTGGTTACTACTTGACGATAGGCTATTTGGATTCTCAAGTCCAGGGGAGGAAGAAGTGGCCTTCTTTCTGACCACTTTCCCTCTCTCCTCACGACTGACTGAATGGAAGAATGCCAATGGTCAATGATTGATGAAGCCGTGCGTGTGGAGAGTGAACTAGAGAAGGCAAAGGGAAAGTTTACAGTTAGGATGCGGTGTCAACAACTCAATGATCTCAGGTAAATGAATGCATTGCTTGGCTTTGCTTTTTGCATTCTTTGCAAGCCATACAGCAAGACACACCTGGTCTCACACAGTCAAATCAAAGCAGGGAGACGAGACGAGAGACAAGACAAGACAAGATATAGAGATGAGATACAAGCTTTCCTCAGGTGTGTCAAGGTAAGAAAGAAAGAATGGGAAGGATTTCTCTATCTTTCTTACCTTGTAAAAATAATAACGGGAAAAATTCCATAGCCTCTTACACATTCCTTTTTTCCTCACAAGTTTATAATCCCTTTTGCCATGATTACCTATCAATCCATCCTCCTTTCTGTCTTTGCGATGAGGATTGCATTTGTCGTTGATTATGATGAATTGGTTTACAATAATTAGACTTGAACATTTTTCTGGACCATGTCTCTTTTTATTCCAAGTATGCGCAGTTGTTGACGGTCATGCTGTTTTGATCATTCTTACAATGGAGCTCCAAATTATGACAAATGACAACCAAACATCAAATTAAATTTATGTGACAAAAATTCAGATTTTTTACAAGACACGACGAATAAAGGTTCCAATAATAATTAAACCAGGGACAAATTATGGTCGATATTATTGAGGGTGGCCATTCTGAGAGGAAGTGTCGTCCAAGGGACTCATATTTCACTCAAGAACATTTAGAAGATTAATACAATTGAAAACCTGGGTGGCCATAGTTTTCTGGACATCAAAAAATTGACTCAGAGCACCTTACTTTTGCACCTTACACAAAGTAAGTCCAACAATAAAATATTGGCCATGACAAAATATTGTCAAAATCTCATAAATTAGAGTGTCGGTATGTTAAGCAAGTACGCAACATTTACGTTGTGCTTCTGTTTTTTCAAGTGGAAGAAACATTTGCTGATTGAATCCATTCCCATGTCCTATACGACATTGTAGTTTAAGTCACGGAATGGTTATGCAAGCTCGATTTTATGTCAATCGGTATGATTGTTCTGACAAATGTAGGTTACGAAACTCCATCACTCTACCAAAGCCCTTTCGTGGCTACGTTGGATTCCAAAGATTTCAATTCAGACATACGGTGAACATGAAAGTCTGGAACCCCATGTACGTTCTA
>JAQGCL010000283.1:0-16823 GCA_034699605.1 Isotomiella paraminor | reverse complement strand
CAGTATTTGAGGACTCACATTGCTCGGGTGTGTGGGGGAGATGAGAGTAAAAGGGAGGAAGACAAAAAGAGTAAGAGGGAGCAACAAAGAGCCTTCAGAGTTAAGCTCAAGTACCCTTGTGACCTTTACAACCTGAGGTTTGGACAGAAGACACAATTGGCGGCGCACAAACAGAGACAACATATTGTTTAAGATTAGTGATGATAAATCCCACCTTTTCCTTGTATTTTAAGTCTGTTTCAATGAGTTGTAATTACAATTCAAGCATTTGTGGCAAAGATCATTCAATGAACAGTAACGGTTCGAGTTAAATAAAAACTTTCTTACTCAAACATTGTGTGAGATAGTATGGGGCAATGTTGGGCAAAATCGAAAGCATTTTCAGATTAAACAATAATAAATTGGGAGTTTTACAACCGCGTCTCAGCCTAGGCTCTTGCAGTTGGGGAGGGAGTATTGGACTGTTCCGTGTCTCTAGAGGAGCAGAGGACGTGTCCAACACCGTCCTGTGGGAAATTGTTTCCCAGCCTCTACCAAAGACTCGATCACGAGAGGGTCGTCCACAAGGGGTTCCACGCGGTGCTATTTTTGTTCCAAGGCATTCGGATCCCCATTAGGAGTTGAAAGTCACCTGAGAACTCACACAAAGGAACAACCATTCTTCTGTCTCAACTGTGGAAAGGAGTTCCCGACGGCGGACAAATTAAAGAACCATGTAGCTCGGGTGTGTGGTGAGGATGTGGGTAAGAGGGAGGACGCTAAGAAGAAAAAGAGAGATCAGCAGGCAGCCTTCAGAGCGAAGCTCTTGTACCCTTGTGACCTTTGTGACAAGAGGTTTGGACAAAAGCCACAACTGGTGGGCCATAAGAAGAGGGAACATTTCCTTTGAGAGAGGAGTTTCTGTTTATAGCTAGGTGGCCAATTGCAAAAATAAATAATGGATCCAAGATGAATTCATTAAATTCGTACTTTACTTCATTGTCAGTTGGTGTGGAAAAAGATTGAGCTGACAATTGACTACTTTTATGTAATGAAGTGCTTAAGGTGCTTGAATTAAGGTTGTCAAAACCAATTAGCTTTTTTCGTTATGCTTATTTCACGAATTCATACCCAGCCGAATAGAACTATGAAGCTTTTGGAAGCTGTCTGTGTATCAAATTAAAATTGTGTACGATAATAATACGTGACAAAGTTTGAACGAAACCGCCATTTTGGTAACTCGCTTTCGTCGCTAAATAAACTCGGAAAGTATTGGAACCATTTGATATGGTTGCTTGACTCAAGTCTATGTGTAGCTTCCATGGTCAGTATATCGTCTCAAGGAAATCTCCAAATCTGGTTTTGTATAAAAGGTCCATAAGTGAAAAAGATACAAGTTCATCATCATCGATTCATACGCAATAGGAATTCATTGCATTGTATGTGAACTTATTGCGTATCGTAAACATTTCCCAACTCACGGGGGAACTTCACCACATGTAAATGGAGCTTCCGCATGGCACTGACACATGTTGTGAGGAATGCAGTAAGAGTAAGTGTGGTACCCTTGGTTTTTGTAAATGGGCCCCTTTTAATGGCCTGGAGTAAGAATTTTTTGAATTGCCAAAGTGGATTTGTCCTATACTGCCCCCATACAACAAAGTGATTTTCTCTCGATCATCGTCGAATTAGAACATCGTCGTCGTTAAGAAGGGGAGGAGTCTTAAATAAATGTGATACTGAAAAGAAGACAGGGAGGGTGACGCACAGTGGATCTCTTCTGAGGATCATCATCGTCCCATCTTGACCTCTTTGTTGGGAGGAGGGAGGGGTAGTAGTGACGAAGATGATAGATGGACCCTTTGCCCCGTTTGTGTGTGGTGATGGATAAGAAGATCGGCAGACATTTTTTAAAACTTACTTTTAAAAAACTGGTGTTTTTTCTGTAAACACTCGTAACTCCTGCAAGGAGTAATGTGTACATGCTTTCCCACCATCCAGAAAGGGTTGCTGGAATTAGTGCATTAGAACTGTAGGCTTTTGTTTCTAACAAAAACATCAACTTGTCATCATCACATTAAAAATTGTTGCAACTACATAGTAGCACAAGCCAGAAAAAAACCCTCAATTTTTACATGTCTGAATCTGAATGCCATGATATGATGATGAATGAGTGACTTATTATCAGCATAAGCTGAAGAAGATTGTTCAACCGTGTAACCATAAGTATGTACGGATGGGATACACAGAGAGTAAACATTGTACATTTGTCAATTTGTCATCATTTACAAACAACTGCTGCTGTTTTTTGCTTCTTCTCAATTTCAAACCTTTTCTTTAAAAAACAATTATTTAACTCTTAATTTTTCAGTCGTTGGTTACTATCAACATTAACTAAACTACGAAATATTTTACTAACTATTTTTCCTCCCATTGTTACGGTACGATTATTGATCGTCATTTCTTAAATATATATTAATATTTTTTGAATTACGAAGGAAATCAAAAATTCTGTTTTTTTGACTTTAGTTTGGACGTTTGAGGTCGCAATATTCACTCACAAACGATTTGTCGTAGTCCTTTACGAAAGTAAATTGCAAAATAATTATTTATGTCTCATATAATTATTAAATAGTTTGTCTTCATTAGTTTGAAAACATGCCTCCAAAACCGTAAATGTACTATCGGTCGTCCACCCCCAAGCCGTCACGATATTACACAAAAACCTAAGAGGAAGGCGGATAAAGACTCACTTCCTGCAGGAACTGAAGCAAGCAACTATCAAGACTCAAGAACGAGATCCCGGGGGACTTTGACAATTGCAAGGGACATTCAAGTGAACATTTACAACACAACTTTACAAAATTAATTTTTTAAAAACTATTTATTATCATTTAGTATAATTAATTAATTTGTCTTAATTACGAGTAGTTCGAAATGATGCCTCGAAAAACAACGGCCCGTAAGTGTACAGGCGGAAAACCCCCAAGGCGCCACCTTTCCCATAAACATAAAAGGAAGCCAAGCTGCAACTCAGATCCTGGAGGAAATGCGGCAAGCAATACCCAAGGGTCAAGCACGAGATCTCGGGATGCTATTTCAATTGCAAGTGACATTCAGGTCAAAATGGAAGAATAGGAGGATGAAGAAGAAGAAAGTGTGATAATCCTTGAATCTGGATTGAGTAAGTGTACATAGTGCAAAATGTCAATCTGAAGAGGCACCTAAACTCTATAGCAATTTGCACTCTTTCAGTTGCAAGTGGTCAGCAGACGAACACCGAAATTGGCGGCACAGGTCGTAATACCAAGTTGTCAAACATAAAATCAGCCTTCCAGCATTTACAAATCGCACGGACACTACTGACACTGACTGGAGTAGTTGGTTCCTCACTTGAAGGAAATGCCCATTTGAATGGATTGGAGCTGGTCGTTATTGATTCTATAAAAAGGGCCGAAGCTGAAGTCAAAGTCACTTCATCTCTACAAAGTTGTGTGCGCTCTTCTGACAAAGGTTTGGGAATTCAGATTTCCGGGGTAGCTTCCCTGGCCACCACACCGCTGAAAGAGTCGCTCCCGAGACCTATGGGGGCGGCGTCGTCCGCGGATGGTGGTGCCCAACCAGGGCTGACTTTAGGGGGTCATATCGTCGTGATCCAGAAGGACGAAGCTGTGGAGTTGGAGGGGTTGGACGGAGGGATGGAGGGCTCCGAGGACATGTACCTTGGAGGGCCGTCCGTCCCCTTGGAGGGTGAAGGCGTTGATGCCGGATCCGAGGGTCCAGATGTAGTTTTTCCGCCCCGGCCGCGAGATTGGCACGGTAAGATGGAGGGGGTCCCACTTCACTTGTCTGGGTTGTTTATGTCTTTGTAGTCTGGAGTCGGGATCGCATGAGGTGGTGGTGTGAGGAAGGAGACTGTGAGATGGAGCGGAAAGAATTTCCGGAACGAGAGTCCTTCTGGAGGCATGTGGCGACACGGCATTTGCCAAACGGAGGGAAGTGGATGTGCCTAGAATGTCTGGAGGAGGAGCGGCTGCCGTATCCCGTGGATGCCATGCGGAAACATTTGGGGTTCAGTCATAACGTCAAGGTACGCTGGCTGAGAAAACAAAGATTGACCCAATTATGATGTTTCTTGATGTCTCTTGTGGGTCATGTTGTTTTGTTTTTGTGTAGTCTGTGAAGAAACTAGATCGCTGGTTTACGACCGTGGGGGGGAAGTATGCGCTGCCTTGCGCTGATCAAAACTTGAAGGAGCTTCGGGAAAAAGGGTTCCGGGGAGGGGAGTTATTTTAATTTGAGTCTAATTCTTGCAGCACTTTTAGAAAATAAAAGAAAGGAAGGGGGACAGCTGTGGTTCAATTATATACTAATTCCTACGTGGCTAAGCTCGTGCATACTTATGTATATGGGAAGAGTGGGTTCGAAACGCGGAGAGTGGTTTTAGCATGCTTAGAATGTATAAACACGGTGAGAGTCGCATGAGCATGCTTAGAATGCTTAAACATGGTGAGAATACCTTAACTATTGGAAAAAGGCTGTTTACTAAAATGAGAATTCTAAGAGTGGGTGTGGTCAAACACGGCTGTCGTTAAGGGGAGGTCTAGAGGGATGTCTGGGGAAGGTTACGTACGTACGACGGCATTTGGTGATGATCTTGTTGGTTTTCCACAGGGCGCGTAGGATTTTCAGAGTGAGGTCTCTTTTTGCGATGAAATTAAGGGGAATGGGATGATAAGCTGGGTGAAGAAGGGCTGAGAATTTGATAACGGTCTTCTTCCAGTTGAGTAGGGACGCCAGGGATGGGGGTGTGGTTGTGGTCATCGATATTGTGGAAATGTTAGGTTATTTTAAATGCACTATCGAATTTACAAGGGAATACTTCTCACGAGCTGGTCTATTTGATGTAATAGGGGTTTGGAAACCTGCCTTCTGGATGCCCTTTTCGGTTCATCCACAAGGGCCCCGTAAGGGATGGAAGACAACAAAAGTTAACACAAAGCATTGAATGGTCCCAACAAAGTCATGCAACAAAAATCACAAAATTCAACTGACAAGGGTACCTTTCCAGGTGATTCTGGAATTTCTTAACCAAAATTTCTGGAGTGCTAGGCACATAGGAGAAATGAAGGGTCACATACATAAAACTTGCCCATAGGCCCTTGTAGGGCCGGGGGGAATGCTTAGGGCCAAGGAGAATCTCCCCATACTGTCCCTATGCAAAAACAAAACGACAATCTCCAATCTCCCGCAATGAGAAATTCGGGGTTTTCAGCAATACTCCAGCTTATTAATCCGTTCCTATGCAATGTGCCATAAGGGAGTTTTTGAAGTTTTCTTACAGCCCGTCTCTTTACGGGTCCATGGGAGAGAAATGTATATGGCATCCTTCATCCCTCCGAAGGGTAACCACTCCAGAAAGTTTGGTTCGGAAATTCCAGATTCACCTTGGGATGTACCCTTGTGAGTCAGGTATTGGCTGAAACTCCACAATTCATACTAACGGAGATCGAAAGAAACTCCACCTGTTTGCATGGAGTTTTTGTTTGATGAAACTCTCTAGAGAAATGCTGCATCAAGTACCCGAAGGGCTGGAGTACCAACGGGTGCCGTTGTCGCCATGTCATACAATGTTAAAATGATTTGATTTGGTTGTCGGACAGTTTTTGATTTAGTTTTCATTGTTAGAGGTGGAATCTTTATTTCCTAATGTGGCGGTCCGTATTTTTTTCAACTCAATTTAAATCAATCAAAAAGTAAGTACTCATTTTTTCGTAAAATACGCAGAAAACCGTTGGACGTCATGCTGGTATTTGGAGAGTTTAGAAGTCTGGAAACCAGGATGCCAAAAGGGAAAATGTGCGTAGGGATGGTGGGGAGCTGCAAAGTGATGCAAAGGAGGAGGTTGTCCCCAAATGAATCCAGGTCCAGAAATGGTATCCCAGCTTTGCGATCCCGGTCCATGCGACTGTCTTACGGTGTCCTCAATCCATGACTTCCAGAAGGAAATTCTACTCGCCACACTGGGTATCTGACTGCATTCTCCTCCATATCCAAAGGACACCATGCCATAGAGGAACCACTTACGAGACTTTGGATGTGGACACACCAAGGGGCCTAGGAGGGTTTACAACCAGGTAAAGCAAGTGGCATAAATGTTTTAAATGCTTACTTCTAGAACCCATATTTCACACTTACCGCCAGAGTTTCCAACACATGAATTATGTCCTCGGCCCCCATAGCACACCTGCTTTGAGTCGTTGAAACCATCGTATCCACATTCGAATGAGGGTTTAATCTGGACTTTGCTGTAACGGAGAATGGCACTGTTTTCCTCGGTCTCCGTCTTCCCCCATCCGGACACGATACATGTAGCTGACAAAAGAGGAATCCAAATAAAGTGTAACAATGAGTTTGCGTAAACTCCATCACATTAACTGTAAGTACCTCCGTCCGGAACATCAAAGTCTCCAAGAGGAAGACTCTCAACTTGTTTTGGTTTCAGTATGAACGGTTTGTCCAGGAATAAAACAGCAACGTCGTTTGCCAAGTTTCCCTCCCCTTTGTAATTCGGATGTGGATGGACGTGGTTCACCCCCCGCTTCTGCCCGGGAAATCGGGTGATGTTTCCCGCGATAATTTGGAATTCACCATGCGGGACTTGTTGGCCATGCTGCACACTGCATGCACTATGAGGGAACAAAAAATGGAATAAGTCAAGTGCCCAAAATGAATAACCAGAAGACATGGGGTTATCTGTAGCTTGCCAATGTGCAGCAGTCACCACGACCGCTTCTGTCACAATGGTGCCACCGCATCCTTCTTGTATACCACTGGCGGCGTTGATAAAAACTATCGAAACTTGGTATGGAAACCGTCCTTGAGGTGCCGGGAACCCTCCCAGCACTTCTGTCCCTGCCGCCTTTCTCTGCCCTTCATCAATAAAAAAAACTAATCACCTCAATCTCAGTAGCACTTTGGCCTAGTCAGAAGATCAACGCCCGATGAATAAGTCAGATCTCTGTACGGGGTCAGAATCCCTGCAATTTTGGCAGTTTGTCCCATCGCTACTGTGTACCGAGAAGTTACTTTTCCAGTTTTCAGTAAATTCCAAAAAGCAACAAGTTTTGGGCTCTTCAGGGTCAACTAACAATGCACACTAGCGAGTAGGGTTGGAAGAATTTTTGATTAAAATGCAAAATGTGGAGGGTCAACTTCTTACAAGTGACGTTCTGACGGGATTTTTTGCAACAATCAATTTCACCGAAGAAATCAAATGAGTAAAACCAATTCGCGTTTTTTTGTATTTAATGTAACATTGGAAAGAAATACATGGGGCATTATAGGTCAATAATCGATTTTTTTTTCTTTTGCTGATGTCTTCGATGAAATCGAGTGTTGCAAAAAAATCTCGTCACAGCGTCTTTTGCAAATAGTTGACCTTCCCAATTTTGCATTTTAATATTCCTCCAACCCCACTCCCGAGGTTCCATTGTAAGTATTCCGCTTCATAAAACCTTTCATTTTACGATTCTTATAAAGCTACGGCGTTAAGCTTGGAAGAGCCTAGAACGCTCAACATAAAACTGTTACCGTACTCACCGCCGTCGCCTGCAATATATTCCTTATACCGGGCGTTTCCTTCTGTGCCGAAGTTATGTTGGTCCGCCGGAACGACAAAACACGTTTTGTTGTCACAATAGAGTTGGCCTGAACGAAGCACAGACAATTTAGTACCGAACAGATGTGAAGTGCCTTCATAATATGATACCCCGTACCTGAGTAAATGAAACCCTGCCCATGAGTATGAGTTGATAAAATTCCTACAAGAGCCACAGCAAACAGTACAGAGGAGCAGCACTTGGCATTCAAACTTGCCATGACCAAAAGTAAGACTTAGATATAAGAGATTGAGAGTAAACGGTTGATGTGTGTTCCGACTGATACTATGGAGCCAACTACTACCTTGACCCTGAGACCAACTGCTCTTAAATATCCTATGAAAATCCTGCTGACCCCAAATCTAGAAACGAATCTTTAAATAAGACATTTGACCCTGTTGTGAGAAAATGAAATCAGAAACTCCATTTCTTATGGCTTTAGCATGTAACGAGCCAATTTATAATAGAATAAAAGTTGTAGAAATTGAATCAGTCGTCCCCCAAATCGGGATAGACTGGTAATAAATTACAATATATTATTGACGTTTACACTCGATTTTATATTCTTGATTCCTTGATGAGTACAGCACTTTAATACCTGACTGAGCGTCATTAACAGGATGCAACTTTGTATTATTGAATGTGATTAATAACATTGTTGCATTTTTATGTTGCAACTTGTTGAATTCAACGCATCCAAACTCATGGAAATGTAAAAGCAAAAAAAAGTTAAACTGGCTCACTACTCCTGTAAGTATCTGCTTCGGCATATCAGCAGCTTAGCAAGACCCAAAGACATTGATGGCAGAACTGCGTTCAATCTAAATTTAATTTATAGCGACATTTGTAGTTCAAATTATATGCCATAAACTTAACCTCGAATTTATAAAATTGTGGGCTACCATTATATCGTTTTTGTAAGACGAGGATGGAAATCCAATTAAAACATCCCATTCCCCACTAGGGATGCCAACATGTTTTACATTACATGAACATGTCAGTAATTTGTATGGTGAAGGCACTATAAAGTCCAACGTCAAGTGGGATGAGGCAAAAAATCAAATTGTCTTGATGACTTGAGTCTTCTGTTAAGAGAATGCTTTAACGTGTACCAGAGCTAATCAATTCCTTCTAATATATCGTACGTTGTACGGTTTGGTCACGTGACCAAACCGTATGACAGCTTATCCAATGGCTGATTAGCAAACGTGCACTTTAAAGTAATTCAACCAACGCTTCGCCAAGTCTCTTAAGGACCCCATTTAAAGAGGAACAATGGGCACTCTCTAGGGCAGATAAAAAGGTTCCTTCGTAAGTCTGTGAAGAAGGAAACAAAATACATATCGGTATGTTTTTGATGGCTCTGATGTAGTCACCATTAATACACAATACAATCAGCCCAATGAAAACATACCAAAAGGAATTTAATTTGCATTTGATTTAAAGTGACATTTACACTTAATGTTACAACCTCCTCAACTTCTTGGCAGGATGGGTACCAATTAATTCCCAACAAAATGCAACATTTTGCGTCGAATTGCAATGACACGGCTGAACTTGTTTTACCATTGATGTTGCATGTATGTACGACCTTGACTACAATGCAGCATTTTCATCTCCAACCTTGGCAGCTGCACTCAAATCTTGTTTTGATTGATTGCGACATTTACAGCATTCCATAATCTATTAATTTAATTCTACTTAACACAACATAAGTGTACGCCTTTCCTTGGCAATATGCAAAAAGATGGAATTCAAATGAAATTTTGAACGATTGTCAAACTCCCTTGTAGATTTGATTGACTCTTAATTGAGATCCTACTGCGTAGGGAATCACATAGTTTTAATCAACATTTATCACCACTGCTTGCTGGCACGATATTAGGACATCCTCTCACACGTAACAATCATCGTCATCTTAATCAACAATCATCATCCGCTGAGTTTGGTCATCCACAGAGAATGATCCCTGAGGTCCCATTCGGATGGATGAAGGAAGGCAACCAACGGTGGCCAAACCCTACAAAATTAGTTTATCCATTAGTCAAACAATTAGTATCGATCGTAGCATCAATTACTCGTATTTTGAAAATTTTGTGAAAAATAAAGACGTCAATGAAAGCTAAATACTTGGGAATTTATTTTGTTAGGAATTTGCAAGTTTGTAAAGGAATTGCAAGTTTTGAACTAAAGGCACTTCAAAGTCTTGTTACCAAAACCTTGAAACTTGTTGTCCTTTATAACCCATTGTCCTGTGTAGTGGAGACACAAGTACTACTGCATGTTAAAAGAAAGAATGATTGTTTGTTCGACCCAACAGTTGCCAACATCTCACCATCTTTCAAATAGTAAAGCAAAAAATATTTTATGGCAAAGATTTTTGAGTTGGGGGCCTTGGCCTTGATTCTCATCGCCATGTTTTTGGGTAAGAATTTATGTCCTTATCTATGGGACGATATGAAACCACTCTTGTGTCCATCTATTTAAAAAATCCAAATCAAAGCAGGGGGAACTTTGGCGGAGGAGGAACCTAAACCAACCCCCCGGAACTTGGGTGCAGGCCATGGAGGAGCAGCTCCATTAAGTTTGAAGGAAAAAAAAGTGTATGAAGCTGCGGAGAAGGAAGGTTCTCACCCAGCCAAACGCTAGACTAAATCCATAGTAAACCAAAAATCGGGTCCCTCACCCCCAGATAAAATGAATAAATAAATAAATATCCACAATTACAATTGTTTGTATTCATTTTGCCTACTTTTTCCTTCTTTTTCCTCTTCCACCCTACCGTCTGCATACGATGCTTGATAGCAGGAAATGTTAGGTTATTTTAAATGCACTATCGAATTTACAAGGGAATACTTGTCACGAGCTGGTCTATTTGATGTAATAGGGGTTTCGAAACCTGCATTCTGGATACCCTTTTCGGTTCATCTACAAGGGCCCCGTAAGGGATGGAAGACAACAAAAGTTGACACAATTGAATGCAACACTTTATTTCATTGATTTATATTTCCTTCACAGGCGAACGTCCTTATTCAAACTGTATTCTGGGGACCCAACCCAGACCCTCAGGGTACTTCGCAGCCACTCTTGTAGTACCACAGAAGAGGAAAGGAAAGCCAGAGAGGCCAACCATAAGAAGGTTCAGAACAAACGCCCGTCCCCTTGTTATTTCTGCAAGAAGACCCTTTCCTGTGCATAGAATCTCGTTGGCCACTTAAGAACTCATACCCTTGAGTGACCGTACCTCTGTTCAGATTGCGGACAGGACTTCACTAAATCCGCGTACTTGAAAAAAAAACATGAGTGTGCCAAGAACCCATTTGTTCAGCCACCAAAGCCTAGGTGGCAGTGTCACATTTGCGGAAAACCCTTCAAGTATAGCAAAACTCTTCGTCGTCACACAAGACAAGCACACAAAGCAACAAAGCTGCATCTCCGCCTATACCATGGAGCCTTTTTTGGAAACACGTAGCAACGGTGTGTGGGGAGGATGAGGGGAAGAAGGAGTAAGCAAGGAAGAAAAAGAGGGAGCAGCAAAGAGCCTTCCGAGCCAAACTCAAATAGCCTTGTGACCTTTGTGACAAACGGTTTTGACAACGGCCTCAATTGGTGGCTCAAAAACAGAGACAACATTTTGTTTGAGAGAGAAGTTTACTATTGAAGGTACTAACTATTTCACTACATATAATTGCAAATAAGTAATGAACTACAGAATGACATAATTAATACGTCTCGTCCATTATTTAAGGGTGTGGGGAAAATATATGTTTGTTCAACTCACAATGGAACTCTGCTATGTAATCGTAAGTTTGTAATTTGGTTCCATCACCAAAGTCAGTTTAGTTGCAATTGTCACAGTGTTTCCACGCAAGCATATTGTCACACTGACATAGCAGAGGTTTTTTTGTGTTATGTATGTATCATCGCTTTGTATAGATACTGTGGTGAACACGTACACTATAGATATATGTCAAATCAACCCATCCACACTTTGGGATTGGGATTTGTAAACATTTCCCAACTCAGCTGCTGTGGCTCTGCTCAGTTTATGTTTTTCCTTTACAAAAGTTGCACAATTTTCTAATTGTTTATACCTCAAAAACTAAAATTAATTTGACAAAAACATTGTCATAGTTGTCCTTAAGCAAGAGTCATTTTATATTTTTAAAATACATGCTTAAAAGAGTGTTGGATGGAAGTTTGTTGTGGGATTAATTAATTTTTGGTTAATTAAGTTGGACTTTCTGTTAGTAAAGTCATGAATCCCTCCCCCTCCTCCTCATCGTGTCCCCAAGTCCTTCGTCAACTGCTGTCATTTGACCTCCCAAAGCTGAGTTTGGTCAAGTGTGACGACGAACAGAAAGGCTGGATTAGAACGTCGTCGTCGTCGTCAAGAAGTGGAGGAGGTGATACTGAAAAGCAGAAGGGGAGGCTGACCACCAGTGCTTCCCCTTGTGTCATCTGTAGTACCCAAGTCCAAGACAATGGAGACCAAGTCTTCATCTTCTCTTCTGATGATCATCATCATCGCCTCATCTTGACCTCATTGTTGGGAGGGAGTAGTAGTGACGAGGCCGGATGGTCCCTTTGCCCCTCCTGCCTGTCGATCGTGAGGAGGCTGACGAGACTCATGGACGAGGTGGAGGATATCAAAGCCAAGATTAAGGCCGTCATCAAGTTGGCCATGACCACAGCAGTAGGGTCCACTTTTGGTAATTTTCAATAATTCCCTGAGGGTTTTGGGTCATTTCTCTTCCTTTATTTGTAGTTGAAAAGCCTGAGGGTCCTGCTGCAACCCACGTAGACGTTGTAACATCCCTTATTACTACTGAACCCCTGCCAGGTTCCCCACATCATGATAATGATGACCACCCTGTGGATGTGCAGGACGATCCAATGAAATACCATGATGATGATGTAGAAGGGGACGATGAAGACACCATTTCTGACGCCATGACCTTCCTTAAAGACGAACCCATGATTGCGGATGATGGTAGTAATGACCACCACGAGGAAGGACCCTCCACTATGCCACTGGTCATTACCACCGAAGCAGCAAGTAATGAAGGGTATCGTGATGAGGAGTAAGTAAATGTGTAATGTGTCTATGTTGTGTAAGTATGAAACATTTTATTTCATGTAGTCACTTTTTTTCACAGCCCTTCACCCTTATCAACTGGGGACCCAAACCCAACAATGAGGGTACTTCGTTGCCACTCCCTTGGTTCCCAGGAAGAAGCAAAGGCAGCCAATGTGTCTGACGTCCCTCTGCTTAGTGACCAAGCCACCACTTTTGATGAGAAACCTACTCACGTAAGCCATTTGAAACGAGTCCGCCGTCGAATCTTGAAGGACCATGCCTACAAGGGGCCCCTATGCCCCAACAAGACTTTCAAGACATCCGCAAAATATAGGAAACGCAGGGAAGATGTTCACAACAAACGTCGTTCTCCTCCCTGCTATTTCTGCCAGAAGACCCTTTACCACAGGTATCTCGTGGACCACATACGAATTCATACCCTAGAGCGACCTTACCTCTGTTCAGATTGCGGCCTGGACTTCACTTCCTCCATGTGCTTGAAGAAACACGAGTGTCCCAAAAATCCATGCGATTATCAACCAAAGCCTACGTTGGAGTGTCATCTTTGTGGAAAAACATTCCAGGGTAGCAGCGGTCTTCGTCGTCACACGAGACGAGCTCACAAAGCAACAAAGAAGATGGATTTCCAACCATTCCGCGGACCCAAAGGTTACCTTTGCCCAGAATGTGGCAAGACGTTTACTGTGAAAAACTCCCTTACTTACCATCTCCAAGCCGTTCATCTGCTGGACCCCTCGAAAAGACAGAATTGTCCAATTTGCCCCTCCCAGTTCTACACTGAACACGTTTCCCTTGCTCACACTCATCCTGATCCCAAGGACTCTTCTAATGTCCTCTACATCTGCTCCATTTGCAGAAAGACTTTTATGACCAGAACCGGTTACCAATACCACTGGTCAACCGCTCATAACGTCAAAACGGATATTTACAACAAACGCCGGTCTCCGCCCTGCTATTTCTGCCAGAAGACCCTTTACCACAGGTATCTCGTGGACCACATACGAATTCATACTCTAGAGCGACCGTACCTCTGTTCAGATTGCGGCCTGGACTTCACTTCCTCCATGTGCTTGAAGCAACACGAATGTCCCAAAAACCCATGCGTGTATCCACCAAAGCCTAAGTTGGAGTGTCATATTTGTGGAAAAACATTCCAGTATAGAAGCGGTCTTGATCGTCACACGAGACGAGCTCACAAAGCAAAAGCAACGAAGATGGATTTCCAACCATTCCGCGGACCCAAGGGTTACGCTTGCCCAGAATGTGACAAGACGTTTACTTTGAAAAAGTCCCTCACTTCCCATCTCCGAGCCGCTCATCTGCTGGACCCCTCGAAAAAACAGAATTGTCCAATTTGTCCCTTCCAGTTCTACACCGAACACGTTTCCCTTGCTCACACTCATCCGGATCCCAAGGACTCTTCTAATGTCATCTACATTTGCTCCATTTGCAGGAAGACGTTTATGACCAGAACCGGTTACCAATACCACTGGTCAACCGCTCATAACGACAAAACGGATATTCACAACAAACGCCGGTCTTATCCCTGCTATTTCTGCCAGAAGACAGTTTACCACAGGAATCTTTTTCACCATTTAAGATCGCATACCCTAGAGCGACCATACCTCTGTTCAGATTGTGGTCAGGACTTCATTACCTCCTTGGCCTTGAAGCAACACGAGTGTCCCAAAAACCCATCCGTGTATCCACTAAAGCCTAGGTTGCAGTGTCACCTTTGTGGAAAAACATTCAAAGATAGCAAAGGTCTTGATTGTCACACGAGGACAGCTCACAATGCAACCAAGATGGATTTCCAACCAACCGCTGGAACTTCAGGCTATCGTTGTCCCCAATGTGACAAGTCCTTTGCTCAGAAAGGGCCCCTCACGAAGCATATGCAAATTGCCCATCTTCTGGATCCGTCTAAAAAACAGAGTTGCCCGATTTGCCACAACCGTTTCAACAGCGAACGAGTTTTCCTAGCTCACACTCATCCGGATCCAAAGGACCCTTCGAATGTCGTCTACATCTGCTCGATTTGCAAAAAGACTTTTCAGTTCAAGCGCAATTATCATCACCATTGGTGTGTAGTTCATAACAAAAGCAGTTTGCAATGTCAACTTTGCGGGAACGTCTTCCGAGCAGCCAAGACAATGAACCATCACAGCAAATCCTGTTCCGTGTCCCCAGAGGAGCAGAGGACATGTCCAATGCCGTCTTGTTCCAAAGTGTTTGCCACTTTTGTTGAAAGACTCAATCATGAGAGGGTCGTTCACAAAGGGTTGCCCTCTAACCAGTGTTACTTTTGTTCCAAGACATTCGGATGCACCCCCAGTCTCCAGAAACACCTTAGACTACACAGTCGGGAACGACCCTTCCGCTGTCTCAAGTGCGGAAAGGATTTCCGGAACTTGGAAACACACATGGCTCGGGTGTGTGGGGGAGATGAGAGAAAAAGGGAAGAAGCCAGAAAGAGGAAAAGGGAGCAAGAACGAGCCTTCAGAGCTAAACTCAAGTACCCTTGTGATCACTGTGACGAGAGATTTGGAGAGAAGCGACAGTTGGTGCGCCATAAGAAGAGGGTACATTTGATTTGAAAGAGGAGTTTCTTTTAGAAGCTGCTATACGAGTGCATAGTTATTGGGGTACATATAATTGGAAATATCTAATTAATCACTGAATGATATAATTAACGTCGTACTTGGGTTACTTTGTCAGTTGGGAGTGTGGTGTCAAAATATTTGCTTATCCAACTCGCAATGGAACACTTTTATGTAATAACATCTATTCGTCTTGTGTAAGATACTTAAATTAAAGATGGCTGTAATACTAGATACATGTTCATATAACTACTATCAATTGACCCAATAGGAGCACATTGCATGTAGACCGAAATGTAAATGACTTTGTTGCAGAGGATTCGAACCGCAGACAGAGAGAAAAGACAGTGTTTTTTGTATCATATCGCTTTGCACTGCAGACATTGCAACGTAGACTGTATAGTAATCCATATAACTTTGGGATTGCTGCGCATCGTAAACATTTCCCAACTCAGCTGCGGCTCTGCTCCTCGATTTGTGCTTCTTTTACAAAAGTTGCACAATTTTCTAATCTTGTTCTATAGAAAACTTGAAAGTATAATTTGACAAAAAAGATTATTTCAATCTAAAAATAAATTCTTAAAAGACTATATTATTGAAAGTGCGTAGATAAGTTTAAGTTGTTTCTTGCACTTTTAATTTTTTGGTCAAATTTGATTTTTTGTATCATTAAGTTTTGAAAGTCATGAAGCCCTCCTCCTTGTCATCGTATCCTCAAGTCCTTCGTCAACTCCTGTCATTTGACTACCCAAAGCTGAGTTTGGTCAAGTGTGACGACGAAAACGACGGCTCTATTGTATCGTCGTCGTTAAGAAGGGGAGGAGTCTCAGATAAATGTGACACTGAAAAGCCCACCAGTGCCTCCCCTTGTGTCATCTGTAGCCAATGCCAGAACAACGACGACGACGAAGTCTTCTTCATCTACTTTTCTAAGGGTCATCATCATCCCATCTTGACCTCTTTGTTGGGAGGAGGGAGGGGTAGTAGTGACGAAGATGATGGATGGTCCTTTTGCCCTTTCTGTTTGTCGGTCGTGAGGAGGCTGACGAGGCTCATGGATGAGGTGGAGGATATGAAAGCTAGGATTAAGGCCGTCATCAAGTTGGCCATGGACACTGAAGGGTCCACTTTTGGTAATTTTTAATGACTTTGTTTGTAGTTCATCTTATCCTTTGTTTCTGTAGTGGAGAAAGCTAAGGGTCCCCGCGCTTCCACCCACGTACCCGTTACACCAAGTCTTATTACTATATCTCCTGCCATTTTCCACGTATCAACATCTGGGCGATTTTGATAATTACCATCCCATAGATGTGCAGGACGACCGTCCTGATGATGACGATGATGGGGACAACGAAGACACCATTTCTGAACCCAGGACTTTCATTAAACACGAAGCCATGATTGTCGATGATGGTCAGGATGACCAATGCGGGGAAGGACCCTTAAACATACCGCTGGTCATTCCCGAAGCAGAAATTAATG
>JAQGCL010000282.1:0-16892 GCA_034699605.1 Isotomiella paraminor | reverse complement strand
GAACGTGTGTAGTAACTAACAATAACTCTTGAAGATGAGCATGGTAAACTAAATTTGCATTTTATTTTATGCCAACTCCCCTCAATTTCGTTTATATTTTGTAGGGTCCGTACTTGAAGGTGCTGTCGAATGTGCATAAGGAACAACTTGCACGTCTGCAGGCGAAAAATCAACACGAGTGTGACCTTTTGGAAGATATCAAGTAACTCCATACATAAAACCCGTACGATTTTTTTGCATCTTCTGTAATCCTTAAAAATTTCAGGAGTTTCACCAAGCAAAGGTCAGCAATTGAAAAGAGTTACGCAGAGGTGAGTGAGTTTGACCTTACAATGAATAACCATCTCAACAAGTTGTCATCATTCGTTTTATTTTATTTCAGGCGTTGTTGAAGATATCCAATGCGTACCTTAACAAAAAGATCCCATCCATTCCTGACTTGCGGGATGAAGATGGCGAAGAGCAGTGGTAAGTGATGAGAATAGACTTGACCTTCCTTCAGTTCATACCACCGACTTTGAATGAACATATTTTTTATCACGTCATAGGAACGTGTGGAACGTCTGGCGGACGGTGCTGGAGGAAAATGAGAAATTGGGCAAGGCGAGGCTGGCCGCAGTGGAAGTATTTCAACAGCAAATTACGGATGATGCAAAAGTCATCCGGCAAATCAAGCTAGCTTCCAGTAAAAAGTTTCTTGACCAACTTTCGGTAATCCAGAGAGAAGTGCAGTACAGCGTGGCAGAGTTGGACAGAACTAAAAAGGGTTACTTTGAAGAAGAGCATCTTGCGCACGACATTCGAGACAAGGCACGCGATGTCGAAGAAAAGTAAGTTAGTGCAGTCTTGGCATACTTTCAGTATTGAATTGTTCCATCTTTAGACAATATGAAAGCAACTGACTCGACTTCATACCTTATTCATGCATGACAAGGCTATTAATTTGGTCGATTATCTATTGTGGGTTGGTCTAAAATTACAGCACCCAAAAATAATTGCAATAGATGCACACACTCTTGTGTACTTTCTCCAATTTCTTTATCTCAGAAGATGTTAACATGCCGTTAGAAACAGTTGCAGTTACGCCTTTCACTCACTGCTAATTGTTGCTGACATTATTTGATACTATTGCATGAAATGATGACTCCTTTAGACTTAACCTTACTTTGGTTGATTTAGGATGAAGAAAAAGAAGGGCTCCATCTTCTCATCATTGACTGCGTTGAAGAGGGAAAGCGTGAAGGTACGTTTTTGGTCATCGTTGATTACTATTAGCAGCAGCATCTCAAGGTATTAGCATTAAACAGCAAAATAGGAGAAAGACCAAGGATGGTTGATGGTGGACAAAGGTTGCTTTTTAACCTAGCAGAATACCCCAGAATTCATTCAGTATCCAACAACAAAATATAAATATAACAATGTTGTGTTCTTTGTTACATTTTCAACTTTTAATTCCTTCTTCCTGCCACCCTCTCTGAATCTATATGAACCTTTGTATGTTGTGTTTGTTCAATTCCAAATCAAACCATTGTTTTAACCTGCAACAAAAGTGTCATGTCATGTTTACGTGTATGACTTTCTTTCACAAGCGCATTTGCTGAATGGCTACAAAACTTTTTTGTTTTGTTAATGTCCTCTTTTCACTACATCCTTTTCATGGTAGAAACGTTAAATAGATCGTTAGTTTGAGGCATAATGCTGCTGAGATGAGACTACTTAGATGAGATGAATGTAGCAAATGAGAAAGTGTCTAATTTTCGGGCAAATGGAAACTGAACTGAATGAATTTTACTGACAGAAAACCAAGGGAAAGGAAGAGCTGCTTCAAAAAGTATTGAACCCAAACTTTCTAAAAATTTTGCTTCTAAACATAAATGCGCATATAATTCTTTCTTAAGCATGTTGTGCTCGCAGTACAAAAGCAATTAACCTTTAACACTAACCACGCTTATGCAATGTCATGTAATTAGTAATTATAAAGTAATGGTTGAGTAAGTAAAGCAAAATATAAGTCTATAGAAAGTAACTGCTTGCTTGTTTGATACCAATGCGCCTATTCTACAATGATAGTGAGGTGAATGCTTTCTTTCACTCCTACTGAATCGAATGTTGAACTGAGTTTGTTGAAGAGTCGTGGAGAAAGTAAACTCAATTGAAGTCACCTTTGCACTTGCCTTGTGTAACCGAGAGCAAATTGAATGTCATTATGGCTTCGGTTTTTTGACTGATCCTGATACTTTTGACTGGACGACAAGCCGCAGTCAGTCGAGGTTTCTTTGAGTCAAATTGAATTAGGCACAGGGAAACCAAACAAGTCAAGTGAATTGGTTGGCATCAATTTCTCTCCCGACTGCAACTAGTTTGATTCATGGGTGTCATCTATATTCAATAATGGTCCAACACACTGTCCTAGATGAGATGCTTCAAAAGCCTCAAGCAGTGTAGTCATAAGTTAACCACTTCAAGATTTACATCATTAATTACTCTCGTTGTTCCAGAATGAATCAAGAAGACCATAAAGGAGAGAAAGTAGGACTTCGATCTATACTTAGTTAGTGTCTTGAGTCTCGATCGATTTTGGTAGTATCACTTTAATCAATTTTCCCAATAACAAGTAGTATTTTGGTCCTATCGTCTATTGTCACCTTGTCGTATAAATTGTCTTTTGAACAGCAGTCAATAGGAGTGCTAGATCAATTAAACCATGTAGCTTTGGTACTCTCGATGTGGTACTGGCCGTTGTGGTAAATGCATTTTAGTAACCATAAGAGTCTTGTTTCCCTTATCAAAAGTAAATGCAAGATTCTCATACGATTGCTTGAACATTTTAATGATTAGCAGCAGCAAAGTACAAATTATTGTGTATCTTCATTACGTATTGGCTTCTTCTTAAATTTGTATTGTGTGAGCGTGTGTACCTTATGCAATAGCAACTAGACAGCTTTTTTCATCCATATTTAAAGGTCTCCTCGAAGAAGGAAGTGTGTGAAGAAAAGTCTACCGGAGCAAGAAATGACTATCTGATTGCTCTCGCCATTGCTAATGCCCACCAAGACCATTATTACAATGTAGACCTGGACAGCACTCTTCGTGTAAGTTTGAACCATAACGGCCATCAAGAGTGGTGGTGGCTTAAGTAGTTGTGATCAACAGTTAAAGTTAACGAGTCTAATTTGCATTTCATGCCTTTCCACACATAGTGCTTGGAGAATGACGTGTACTCTAAACTTCAGGAGTATTTAACCGTGCTAAGTCGCACAGAACTATTGACATGTTCCGCAGCACAGAATTCCTTCTCTAAAATTCGTGACCAAGCTCAAATGGTGAGTAAAATTGTCAAACCCCAACAAAGACTCTTTTCACATGTCTTACCCACCCTTGTTGTGCATTTTTAACAGTTATCAAGGGAGTACAATGTAATGTGCTGTGTGCAATACTATCCAGTCTTGAAGCAGCATATCCGCTACCCCTTTGAGCCGTGCGACGGGGACAACTGCACAAAAATCACGTGCGACCACGGGGCAGCTTCCATTTTGTCTCGGGAGGCAAAGCGATGGGCAAATAAGATAGGAAAAGAAGTAAAAACGGCAAGAGAAAGTCAAAAGAAGGTGACATTTTTCCTACAGTTGAAAGACGCTGGAAATAAGGTACTTATTTAAGACTGTCACGAGGTCCGATTGAAATAATAATGTTTTAATGGTAACAGTCGGATCCGGAGGATGCAAACGGACCAGATTTAGACACAAAAATAGAAGAGTTAAGAGACATAATGCGAAGGGCAATGGCAGAAAAGGCCAAGGCAGAGGGTGTCATTGAGTGCTTGAGAGATGGCGACGTCAATGTGGATGAATGGATGCAGAATATTGAAAGTCTTTCCACCCAAGGTCTGGGTCGGACTGGCAGCTCCGCATCTGTAAAAACAGAAGACCCTAGAGTAAGTCCCCATTAAAACTAAGATTGCAGAAGAGGATTTTAATACAATTTCTGTGAATCCCATAGAGACCACCCATAGAAACTTATTACGACAGCGACGCTAACGACGACAACAGGGAAGTAGAGACATCCTCAGCAGAGCCCCCCGAACGTGAAGACGACATAGAAGGTAGTCTTCACAGGGTGAATGACTTCTCTTCACGATTGTCTTTTGATGATGTAGCACAAATCGAAACTGAGAGAAAAAAGATTGAAGCGTTGTCGGCCACCTGGGACGACCCCACAGAAGTAGATTGGGGTGACGTAAATGCAGAAGCTCCAGAAGAGGCCGTGAGTTCTTCACCCCCTGACGTGACTGTGGACACTGGACAGTCCTGGACCAATGAGGGGCCAATGGAACCTGTTGGGGTTAAATGCGTCGCCATTTACACCTACTCAGTAAGGTTTTTACACTGAATAAGTTAGGGGCACTGTGACACATTGAATTGATATTGTAGGCTGCCAACCCAGATGAACTCAGCATTGTGGAGAATGAGCACTTGGAACTCTTGGGAGAGGCCGATGAAGAGAGTGGGTGGGTGAGGGCTAGAAATTACAAAGGCGAGGAAGGATACGTACCCCAGAATTACGTGGAAATTGAAGCAGAAGGAGAGGAAGAAGGAAACACCTCGGCATCAGGTTTCCCACTTCAACCACAAATATCCTTCTCTTCCGTGGACTATCATGTACAGCCGACTACTGGTGTGGACGTTCCAGAGTTGCCAGAGGAGACAAAGACAAAGTCCAGCATGTTGGCCAACGGTTACCTGGATCAGAACGAGGACGAGAATCAAAACCTTCCCCAACAAGAGGGCACCCCCACAGTTCCTACCTCAGTGTCATCTGGATTAACCACTCCTTTCATAAATGAATTACGAGCTGGAGGTTGTACACTTTTTTTTAACCTTGACCTTTTCTAACTTTAATAAATTGTCTTTTTTTCAGATGGCGGAGACTTTTGTCGAGCGTTGTACGACTACGAAGCGACCACCCCAGAGGAACTGTCTTTCTATGAAGGGCAAATCATCAAGGTTTTACGCCGGGTAACAATACAAAGCATTGTTGTGAGCAGTGGTAAAAATGCCTTAAATATAGGACGATGATGGGTGGTGGGAAGGAGAATTTGACGGAATCACGGGCGTTTTCCCCGAAATAGTCGTGGAGGAATGTCGTTGGGATGGAGAGCCGCTTTCTCCAATGGTAAAAGTTGACGCTACCTTGAATATCAGTCTTAAATCACAACCACTTGATGTGATATGTAGGACGAGGACGATGAAGGGGATGAAGAGGAAGGGTCCGAGTCAGGAATTCAACCACCATGCTACACTCCTCCAGAAATCCCAGCCCATCTCCTTCCTCCTGAGAATATCGTTGTTACACAGCCGACACCGGACATAGGACACACTACTCCGGAGATAAGCGTGGACGTGCCGACACATCAAGATGAGACGGAAAAGGAGAAATCCGCGGCTGAAGAGGAGACAAGCAAGCCTCCGCAGCCACCCCCACCCCCGCCAATGATAGTCACAGGTACGCCTTCACTTACTTCCGCGTAGCGTTAAGTACTTTGTCGTTTTGTTTGGACTCTTGTCACTCTTTACCTCAAAGGCAGATGGTTATATAGTCAGTAGTGGTAGTTGGCTAGTTAGGACTGCGTATCCCAATTTTTTTATTTTGTTTGTAACTTGCTATGAGTATAGCTTCTTCATCCACACCTTGGGCTTCCGGTTTCGAAATGGAGCTAAGTGGAGATAGACAACTGCAGTATAACGCTCACTTGGCAGACTTGAAAGAGCCTGACATTGTGGTGAACGAAATGCCAGGTGAAAGAAAAATACAATACATACAAAAATTGCAGGAAATGTTCCTTGACACAATCTTCCACTTACCTCACTCACTTTCTCTATACTTTCTCTGTCTCTCTTGCACTACCACTACCACTTACTTTGCTATACCTTCTTTCTTACGGCTTTCTTCATGACATGTCTGTCACCACTGCCCTTAAACTTGTTCTATTGTTCATGCTCTTGTAACCATCTCTGCTTCACCTCTCTCTCTCTCTAATTACTAATTATTATGACCACTCACTCACTCATCGTTGTTGTTGAGCAAGTGTGCGAGTTATGTGCATACTTCATCATAATCTAAAAGGACTTGTGTTAGTTCTTCTGAGTTGTGCATAATGACGCATTTAACTCCGTAATTCCTTGCTGTAGTGACTACATGCATTTTCAAAGAGGTCCGTAGTTTGAATTGAATGTGCTTCTCTCTTGCAGACATCACTGTGACCGTGGAACCTGACGAAGATGAAACGGACTATGGAGAGTCGTCACAGGTCAACAAGAGTCAATAGGTCCTCTTAACTGTGTAATAATAACTTTCTTTAATTCACCTTTTAGGCGGGTTCGGGTCTGGACGTGGCTCAGATCGTCATAACTGCAGCGACTCCAATGACTGATGATCACAAGCCCTTGCCTGGGGAACAAGGGGCTCGGGGAGAAGGAGGTGAAGAAGAGTCTGGGGGAAGTGAGCCTTCGCCAGTCGCAGAGAGCACAGACGTTGTAGACTCGAATTCAAACGTCCAACGCGTTGAGCTGGAAGAAGAGGATGAGGAAATGGAGACGTCCCCACCTCCTCCTCAGAAGTCAGTATTTGACGAATTGGAGGAGGAAGAGGAGGAGGAAAATCGTCAAAAGCAGGAGGATTCAAAACAGGGAAAGGTGGAACCTGAAGGTGGTTCCGAGGAGGAAGAAGGAGGAGGAGGGTGGGCAGCTTTCGAGGACAATTTTCCCAAAGACCCCGACTCATCGTCACTTCCTCGAGTAGTAGAAGTAGAAGTAAAAGACTCGTCGTCAAAACCTAGTGAGCAAGCACAGTCGCAGCAAAAGACTAGTTTAGAAATTGAAGAGAGCGTTGAGAAGACGCGAATATCACTCGGTGAAAGTAACGAGAGTCCAGTGACGCCGGAAGAACTGGACGTGCAAAATCTAGCTAAACTAGAATCACTAAAAGAGTCGGATGCGTAGGTCAAGTAAACTGTCACCGTCATTGGAAGTTTATAAATGAGCATATAGTCAGCAACGTAGTCACTTTTAGAGGATGAGTAGAGGTACTTAACTTCCTTTTGTCGGATAAGTAATAAGTACTGTGTCTTACACCCATGCATTATCATGTCATCGTCAAAATTAACCTGGGGCATTAAAATACAAGTTTTATTTTTTATCTATACGAGTAAGCTATAGAATTTGTAAAAACTAAAGCTCTAAAGTTGGGGCTATACGACAGGTTTCTTCAATTCCAAAGAAGAAGCGAGTTTCATTCTTCCACGGTTTTCCATCTACCAGTCGGATTCTAGATTCCACATAGAATAATATGATAACGGATGGGGCATTTTGCTTTTCATCCGAAATATTTTTCGATGGAGTCCTTAAAATTACAAGTACATGATGAACCCATATAAAGACGCTAAGTAAGGACACGACTAAAGTAACATGTATAAGCAGTAAACAATTAGGGATTATATAACATTCCTTCCTATAATAATTAGTCATGTAATTGTCAGTCAAGTCACACAGCCTTATATACTACTCACTTGTAGAGCAATATAGCTCAAATGTCGCACTAAAAAACTATTCTGATTGATTAAACTGTAAATACCCTCATAAGTCACAATAACCTTGTTAGCAATATATCTAGCCCTATCATATTCCTCTGGAGGAGTTCCAGCCTCACATACACTGTTTCATTATAAATATACGTAGCTCACAATAATAATTATCTCTGACGTCACGTTTCGGTCTGTTTTTCATCAGTCAGAGAAGTGAAGAAACTTAAGTAGTCAAGAAAATAAGGAGGTCTCGCTTTGAACTACAAATAATGAAATGAACATGACAACTTACGTCGCCAACATGAATGAAATTAACATAGTTATGTTCACTGTAACTGATTGTCAGGATAAGAATATATTACATTTGACGTAAGGACAGTAATAAGAGTAACTAACAGGCTTTGCTTGGGTACCTTATATCATTTATTATCAGTCAGACCTTCATCTCATCTCGTACGCCAACGTACCTTGTTTGGAAAATCGCTGCTCTTATATAATCAGTCGCACCTTACATAGAAAACGTACTAAAAGAAGAGTATAACTTACCTACTATGATCACAGAAAAATGACAGCAGAGGCATACTTTGATAAAGGTGGTGGTGAAAGCTTATGTTAAGCTCAACTTTACTGAGCATGCAACTGGCAAATTGATCAAGTTAATTTTACTCGCGTAATCAATGTGGAGAGTGTATTTTAACTAAAGAAAGCCGAGGATAAGAGTGTTCAAAAATACAAACTATCCTTCATACCTACGTGCAACAACAACCATCAAACAATCATCATTCATTAGCCAACGCAATAGTGAATATAGAAGCAGTAGTGAACAAGCAAAACGTATTGTGAGTGAGAAAATTTATTTAGAAAGAAAGTTGGTTAGTGGTTGGCCACTTGGGTTGTATTTGCACGATAAAACCTAATGAACAATATTTTTGTAGAAAGGTGTGTAGCTTTAACCAAGCAGGCATTATTATTATTATTGATTATTAAGCTCACGTTGTAATTCGCGTATACCATCATCAAATAAATATCTAAGTAAGAGAAAGAGTTATTTTTGAATTAAGTATTATTATTATTAGCATGAAATTAAAAATGTGTTATTTCCTTTTCCCAATAAATTTAAGAATCTAAATAAACAGATATGAAAACTTTCACTTGAGAGTGGAGAAGCCAAATCCAACCCAAACCATGTGACAAGTTGAGTTGTAATGAAATGAACTTAAGCTACCATTCCCAAGGTTATTTTCACCACTCGACTCATCCACTCCTCTTACAACAATGAACAAGAACCTGATGGATTGTTTAAATGCGAATGTAACACTAAAATTATGCTAAATATGACAGAAAAAAGGAAGTAAGCAGACTGATTGTCATTTTCACATCAAGACGACGTAGTATCGTATAGTTAGAGTTACCTGTGTAAGCATTATTTATTTAAGTAGGAGAAAGTTGAGCCTATAATAAAGTCATGATTATGTTAAACAATGTATTTTTGGTGTTGGTATAAATGGATTAATTATTGACATGACCCATTCCTCACTTCTATGTTTAATTCCACAATTTCTGACCCTCCATGTGGGAAAAAGGTTCGGAACATTCCTATTCATGTGTGGATAACATGAGGTTTAGCATCGGTTCGACTTGGTTAACCTAAAAATGTCAGTTAGTTAGCCACAAAACGATCGATAAACTTGTACATATTTTATTTCACTTCTTATCTCATTTCAATGTGTAAATTCATTTTTCCTCCGTTGGCAAATTTTGATGGGCATGAAATGAAACCTTGTTTCTCTGTCGTGTGGCTGTTGTGCGTGTGGTTCATTAAGAAAGTACAAACAAGCTGAACCAATTTAAGAGGGTATTTTGCATTTGCAAAAAAAAATCGAAGAGCAAAACACTTCGTGAGCAAATAATACTTTCTTCTGAAGTTGTGTAAGGAATAGGCGTTGGACAAGGGTGGAAGACAGGCTGAAGGAGAAAGCGTGAAAGAGTGATTGAAGTATAGAATTTTTTATCAAGTTCGGGCGGACTGTGTGTCCTTTACAGCTCTGGGTTTTTAAGTAATTGTATGCCCTCAATGTAAATGCAAATGATACTTGAGGAAAGTAGAATAAGGCAAACATGTTTGGTGGATTGGACACACAAAGAAAAGAAAAGAAAAGAAAATAATGCATACAACCGACACTTTGTCGGGCATACCTATCCCACCCTTTATAGATAATTATCTGGAACATTTTATACTTACCTACTGTCTTTTCCTTTCCTGATCGAAATGTGACACGACATGCTACGTCTTCTCAGTATTAGGCAAGCCGTGGCAATGAACAGTTGTAGAAAGTTAGGATTTACACCAAGAAGTCATAGTTAAATATTGCAGTGTGGAAACAAGGGTGTCCTCAGAACAAAAACTGCGTTGTTGTGGGGCCACACCAAACAACAAAAGATTATCTTTTACCGTTTACGAGTTTTAAATCCGACCGTGGATAAAGACGCATGGTGAAACTGAGCTGAAGATATGGCGTCGTCTACTTTCTCCAGTCTTATAAGTTCGGCCCTCCTCTATTTCCTGTGCCATCCGCTCATTCCGAAAAATGGACTGATTGCCTCTGCTCAAGAATTGAACAATGTTACCATCCGTAAGTGCCTGCACCCTTCCTTTAAAACCCGCATTTTGGATTTCTTAAGAAAGAGTACTCCCTTAAGCCTGGAGGGACAGGCTTACTACAGAAAACTGAAATCCTAAGCTTGAGAAAAGAGAAAACATGTATTTTTGCACTTCGTCTCATTATGCCCCATTAATGTTTATTTTTGATACGCTAGGCTTTCACCTAGGAAATTAATTACAGGAAATGCCAAAGGACCTAAGCAATGTGATACATAATACAGTAGTGTGAAAGGCGGAAAAGAAAGGATGACTTTTTATTATTCTTGTTTGTGGTCAGTTTTGCCAATTTAGGACATCAATTTATTATTTGTCGTCGGCTCATTCTTTGAGTGAAAGTGGGAAGAAACAAGGTATTGCTGCCACAGCGTTTGTTTCCATGTCAAGCGTTTGACGTGTGAAAAATTGCAATTCCTACCCTTGAATGCCACTTTAATAATAAGAACAAACAAAGTGTCTTTTTGGAGACATTTTAGAAGGAAAACGTAGAATTGGACCTGAATCGATTTTTTAACTGCCAGCTCGCCAAACGATCGATGCACGTCATGCATGCCAATTGGTCTTATTTTGCCCCTTTCTTAAGCTTAACAAATATAAAGACTTTAATAAATGAGGCATTTGGATTTACCTTTTGCTGCAATAGCATAATACTTTCACGACACAAATAAAGACTGGTCATATTGTATTGCAGTTTTCTTCTACGAAGAGCAGGAGATGCTAAGACATTTTGATGCTGCTGTAGACTTTATTAACAAAAGTCCCTACACCGGAGCGAAGATAGCCAAAGTGTACAAAATCCTTTCAAACGGAACTGATGCAATAAAACTGGTTGAAGAGCGTACGTCAGTCATGTCAATAAACATTGAATATGTAAGGAATAATATTATGTTGCATGATTGCCCCAGTTTGCAAGAAGGTGGATGAAATACAAACCGGCCCTGAGAAAGCAGACATCGTAATTGACTTTACGCGACATGGAGTTCCATCAGAAGCTGTGAAGATGATAGTGAAAGTCATCAACTTGCCCACAGTCTCTGCTACGTTTGGACAGGAAGGTGACATTAGGTACGCAAAAAGTAGAATTGGTTGGTTGGAACGAGGTGCTCTATAATTCCTACGTTCTGTTACAGGAGTTGGCGTGGCCTTGAAAATAAGAAGGCACTAGGGTATCTGGTCCAAATATCACCACCCGCCGACCTCTTGGTCCAATCGGTGAGATCCATCGTGGGGAAACAGGACATGACCAGCGCAGTGCTACTGTTTGATGAACAGCAATATGGTGAGATTTAAAAGGCTTGTTTTGCATGTAACTGAGAAGCAATTTTGCACACTCTTAGAAATGTACCACAAGTACAAGTCCCTGCTACAAAACATGCCTACAAGGCACCTTCTCACCAAACTGGAAAAGGAGACAGCCGCTTTGAGAAAACAGATTGATCGTCTTGTGCATGTAGACATTGTCAACTTCTTCATTGCAGCCACACCCAACGAAATTTCTGGCGTCCTGGCCGAAGCTTCTGATAAGGATATGAAGGATGGACCGTACTTCAGTGACGAGTACGCTTGGTTCTCCATGTCACTGGTGGGAGACCTAAACTTTTCTCTCTAAAGCATATGGTGTTTATACGGAATCATTTTTACGCAGGAGGAAGGAAGTCCAAAGTGTACCGGATGCAGGAACAACGTCACTGTGGTTCACTTGTCCCCAGATTTCTCTGAACTGAAAGAAAAACGCCGAAGTTTTCTTGCGGCCAGAGGAAATGTGAAGGCCAACCGCCTAACGGACATGTTCTACTTTGATGTGACTGTGAACACAATTCTGGCTGTGAGGTAGGAATGGACTATAGCAAAGACATCGAGTCTTTTAAGATAATTTTGCCCCTGCCCTGTAGTAAACTGAAAAAGGAGAGCCTATGGGTGACCGCCCCACCAACGGAATGCGCTTACAGGGAAACATTCAATGACACCCTCGTTTTGGACCTGTACCAGGCCCTACGAGACACTGGAGGAGAGAACATTTTGGGGAAGTTCAAACTGGACAAAAATGGATTCAACTTCCCAGAGTTCAAAATGAGAATGGAGAGGTTGGTGTTTAAAGAACACCAAGCCGAACCTGAAACAAGAGATCGACTTGGAACTTGGGCAGCCGGCTTTGGTGAGGAGGGACTGATTGACGTGAATAAAGCAAAAAGCGCTTTATGGAAATCGCATCAGGCTTTGACAGTGTTTCGCATAGTGACCGTCGTGGTAGGGGTTGAATATTATAAGTATCATCAAGCGGAAATATGATTTTAAACACCCTTCCTTACTTTGATCAGCAACCTCCATTCGTCTACAAAGTTCCAGGATGCGTGGACACGTCTCCCGAGAACAAATACAGCCGATGCTTCTACGGCTACTGCATCGACCTCCTTGACAAAATTCAGACCGACCTTCAGTTCAATTACACGATCAGAAACGTGTCCGACTATGGATATATGCACGAGAATGATCCCCATGAGTGGAATGGAATGGTGAAAGAGCTTAAAGACAGGCAGGCGGATATTGCACTGGGGGCAATGTCAGTCATGGCAGAGAGAGAAAGCGTGGTGGACTTTACCGTCCCGTACTACGATCTTGTGGGTATTTCCATCTTAATGAGGAAGCCCAAGACCACCACTTCTCTCTTCAAGTTTCTAACTGTGCTGGAAAACGACGTGTGGATGTGCATCCTGGGAGCCTACTTCTTCACAAGGTAGTATGCTAGCCTTTCCATAAGGAACAATGCTGTACCTTTCCTATTAATTCCTTAGCATTCTCATGTGGATATTCGACCGGTGGAGCCCTTACAGCTATCAGAACAACAGGGAAAAGTACGAAGATGACGAGGAAAAGAGAGAATTCAATCTCAAGGAATGTCTTTGGTTCTGCATGACATCGTTGACTCCACAAGTAATTTCACAAACGGGTGCCTTAAGAAACAGGCTTATTGATCATTGTTCCATAGGGTGGTGGAGAGGCCCCAAAGAACTTATCTGGACGACTGGTGGCAGCAACTTGGTGGTTATTTGGATTCATCATCATCGCCTCATACACTGCGAATTTGGCTGCATTTCTCACAGTGTCTCGATTGGATGCCCCAGTGGAGTCCTTGGACGATCTCAGCAAGCAGTATAAAATTCAGTATGCCCCACAAAAAGCAAGCTCTGCATGGATCTACTTTGACAGGATGGCCCATATTGAGCATAGATTCTATGAGTAATTTCAACTTCCCCTCCGGTATTCCTCCTCCTAAAGTATCCTTTTAAATGGGTTTGCAGGATATGGAAGGACATGAGTCTGAATGACAGCATGTCCGACTACGATCGGTCTCAACTGGCGGTGTGGGATTATCCAGTTAGTGACAAATACACTAAAATGTGGCAAGCCATGCAGGAAAACGATCCTCCCACAACATTTGTGAGAGCGATAGAACGTGTGCGAGGAAAAGAAGGGAGAGAACAACAGGATGGATTCGCGTTTCTCGGTATGAATTTATTTCTCGATGCTTACAGAGAATATTATCTTAAGTCCATCCAATGTTACAATCCTTCAAATGCCCACAATACTTTTGAGTTTTGATCATTATGTAAAAAAAACCAATGCAGGAGAGGCCACTGACATTAAGTACCAGGACAAAACGAACTGCATATTCCAACAAATAGGAGAAGAGTTTTCAAGGAAACCGTATGCCATCGCAGTTCAAAAGGGTTCCCCATTGAAAGAGTCGTTTTCCCATATGTAAGATGACCCATCATCACGACGAAAAAGTCAATCACAAATTTAAATTTGCCCATTTTATCATGAAAGGAAACGAAACCAAAGTTTACATACTTTCCTTTTTAAAATCCACCCACGCTTTAACGTTCTTCATACCCAACTTCTAACACCCAATACTTCCACAGAAGTGGTGCACGTGCACATTCAACATTTTATATTCACTCGATATGGTACGGAGTTGAATTACCACGGCAAAATGAAAAAAGCCTGGAGACCAAAAATGCACTTGACTCATCTTTTCCATGACTCGAGATGAGAATTTGTAGGGTTGTTGTGTGCATCTTCTGCTTTCTTTCAGACTAAACCTGGAATAAAAGGAAAGGACAGGCTTTGTTTTATTACCTTATGTCGAATAGAGGAAAAACCTTGCTCTCTCGCATCAGAAAATATCTAATGCATGCACTTTTTTGCAATTTGGTAAGTATTTAAGTTCCAGTCATTTAATATCCAGGTGATGCGACAGACATAAGATATCAACAATTGACGAGCTGTGATCTGCAAATGGTGGGAGAAGAATTTTCACGAAAACCCTATGCTCTGGCAGTCCAGTAAGTTTCAAATCACGTCTGTTCTAATTAGGCTCGAGAGACTAGACTAGATTAGTTAGCCTAGAACTGTAGACATTATTCGAGTGAAATGGACTGGACTATTTTCGCTTTACTTAAATATTTTCAGGCAAGGCTCACCTTTAAAAGACCAATTGAATGATGCGTAAGCCATTTAAACAAATCATTTATGAGACAATGATCCACAACCTGCTTTAATAATTACTAATTACTAATTTCACTCACTGCTAAAGAAAGCACCTTGCACTGCTCACCTCACACATCACAACACAACTTGGTCAAAGAACTTTGTTGCAGTTTGCAATAAGTGAAAGTAGTTAGACAATTTGAAAATGCCTGTATAGGATTTTGAAGCTGTTGAATCAGCGTCACTTGGAGCAACTTAAAGAAAAGTGGTGGAATGATAATCCTATGACGAGGAAGGACTGTCCAAAAGACGACAATCAGTCCGACGGTATCAGTATTCATAACATTGGTAAGTGAGCGTGCTTTTACACAAGCGTAATTATTATTACGTTCAAGAAGGCGTAACAAGACGACCATGTATACATCTTCTCTTTCGATGGGGGGACTAACTAATGATGACAAATGTTTCTGTGAATGGTGACATGGAATTATTATGCAATTAGGTGGGGTGTTCATTGTCATCTTTGTGGGGATTGTGATGGCTTGCTTCACCCTTATTTTCGAGTATTGGTGGTACAGAAAGAGAAATATTGCAGAAGAAATGGCAGAAATGGCTCTCCCTGCCCCAAAAGAATTTGGGTCCACATTTGGGTCTACAGCAAGTGACGGCAAAACTAATTTCAACACCCAGTACAACAAGTATGTTTGTCTTGTATGTTTTGTAGTTTGTACGTCGTCCTATGTCAAACTTTTGCTCAATTTATTTAACATCTCGATATTCTCAAATCTCTTCTTAAATGCCTGTCTTTTCCTTACAGAGCACCAGGGCCCAGGGCTGAGTTGCCTTCTATTGAAAATTCTTGGTAGACTTATTGGTCTGGATCTATCAACCAAGAGCTTATGATGTCACATACAAGATGAGTCTGACAGAGACTACCATTAAATTAACGCATCATTAAATCTTACGGTCAAGATTCCGGACAATTGGTTCCTGATGAGTTCATTGTTCATAAATCTATACTACTTTCATGTGAAAGATGTGATTCTGTAACAAGAAATATTATGAGTGATATCATATAGTGAGTACTATTGTAAAATTATTGTCAGAATAAAGCTTATATATTTGATTAGTCGCACATTCCCCTGGCCTCCGTTTGATGCTTTTTTTCCTTCAGTGTTGTCTTGTCAAGTGAAGAACTGACTGAGTGCAAGAGACAGCTAGGATTAAAATTTGTCTTGTCTTGCCTTGGTGATTTTGTCTGGCCCATGATTCCACAAAGTAATGTTTTTTAAAGTAATCCAAAGCTTCTTTTTAAAAGTTGGACTCCCCCTTCCCTTCTGGCCCGTTCCCATGCTCGCATTACCTCATATCATGTCGTGATATGTATTTGAAGAATCGGGCTGGTCCTTGATCTCAAAGCTGGGGGATTTAAATTTGTAACAAAAACATTAGAATAGAAACAAAAAAGTATCACTGCATTTATCCAAGTTTGTTTTCCCTTTCCTTTTTTAAACAGACCCGACAAGAAAAAGACCCTACGACGTGTGTATCAATCTGGAACATGGATGGGGTATAAGTGCAGAGGCGTGGGACAAACTCTTGAGTGACTTATGGATATGTGTCGCAACTGAATGTCAAAATTGAGAGACAAAGTGAATTTTCAGGACACCAAACCAAAACCACCCTTTCCTTGATTAAGAAAATCAGGTTTTTCATAGCCGAGGATTTGAATTGGAATTGTGAGATTGGTGTAAAATTGTAAGAAAAATGAATATTTTCCCCGTTCCACAGAGAGATTGAACTCAATCATACATCATCCATGAAGAAAGTGAAATGTTATGATAACCCCAAGTGAAATTTATTACAATAATAGCACATCCGTAAAAAGCAACTCTCTTTTTCTCGGCGGAAAAGCCAGAACCATAGCAGAAGAGCAGAGACGGATGGATTATTATTAGATGTATATGAGGCCAAAGTTAAGTTGCTCGTTTCTTAAAAACGTAAAAAAAAACTGAAAGTTCAGTTAATCTCGAAATGAAGAAATGTAAATGTGATGTAATGTATCTTTTTCCATTTATGTTTCCATCTCTTTTCCGCCTGCCTGCCTATGCGATGCATTCGTCTTTCTTAATTCTTTTTCTTTGAAGCCCCAAATTCTTATTC
>JAQGCL010000281.1:0-16901 GCA_034699605.1 Isotomiella paraminor | reverse complement strand
AGCAATACCTATTAATGTTAAGCGATTTATATGGTGCTGAAATTTGTGCGCAACAATACCTATCAATGTATTTTTATGAGGTATTCTGGTACCGTTACGGAAACCGTTTGAAGATGAGAAGTTTTATTTTATGCAAATTGTATATCTTGTTGTGCTGAGTATGCATAGGTATGTGCGAAAATTGGACGATGTTTTGATGCGAATGAAATTATGAGGTACACAATGTTATTAATCTAAAGGGCGTTTAATGAAAGAAATATTTGGTTACATTTTCTATTTTTAAATCTACGACTACTACATCATGAACTACATATTTTGTTCCTGTGTAGAATTTTGCATGTGTAACCTAGTTTTGATACAATTTAGAAATAAGTGTACGAAAAGCTTGGCTTTTTCTTTTCCGGTGAGACACAACACCAATAAAAGAATGATTGAGATCTGAATGCATTCATATTCTGTTGGATGGAAGTAGCCCACATTCCCTGAGTTGTTGTTGGTCGATGTCAAGTTTGAAGTTAATTCTTCATTTTCGTATCTACTTTCATTTAGTTGGGGACAAGCAGATTTGTAATCTGATGTTATGGGACTGTCTTCATTACCGTCACAGCACAGCAGAAACAGTGCAATGGCTGCAATAACTCCATTTATTTTGTAGTTTTGCATTTTTGTCGATACACAATTTGAGAGCAGTTCTTTTGACAAACTTTGTTCTGCGAGTAATTCGTTTTTAGTATTTGCAGGTAACATTTATACCATCTAACAATGTAGACATCATTTAACGTTTTTTTAGTTTTGTGCAAAGGTTGAAGCATCCGTTGCATTGGCCACCCACGAGAACGAATATAAATATAGTAGAGACACCATAACCCACACGTCTCAGCCCGCATGGATTGTACGGGTTGAGATACAGTGACCACATTTGGGATTGGAATTTTAATTTTATATTCGTCGAATGAGAAACCATAGCTATCGAAGTATTCTCCATAGTGTTTACTCCAAACAATAAACGCGGTCCAGTGCCCGTAGGAAATTGATTGTTTCTCGGAGTGCACAATTATTACTAGGGGTAACAGACCGTAATCTACTTCATGTAGCTGGTCCCTAGCCTTTACGTATCGGTTTTTAATTTTAGAAGATGTCACACGTATCAATCCGCGTTCTAGTTGTTCGGTATTCATTATTGCATTACTGAGTCTGTGTGAACTAGTCTATCCTTTCCAAGAGATAATATTGACTCACTTTCAGAAAATACAAGACATGTCAAAGCCACCGAAGTCGCGGCTTTGAATTTAAAGAAAAATTGAATGGTCCCACCGGTTTTCAGATGTAACAACGTGGGGCTTAAATCAGGAGCTATTTGAAACAGGATGAAAAATTTGGTTCCAACCATATCTTCTAGGGAATAGTTTACATTGAATGTGGCAAATAGGTTTGCAAGTTCTTTATATGCCACAAAGTGGTTTCCCGCTGCAATATCTATTTCCACAGTTTTAGTTGATTGAATTCCTCCAGAAATCCGGCAAATTACAGTTTCGATGTCGTGGTGTTTAAAAATGTAAGGAGAGGAAGTAAGTTCTCCAATCAACGCGGTAGGTTTTATAAATGTAAGCAAGACAAATGATGGCAGCTGGTTATAGCTAGTTGCTTCTGTTTGCATAGTCAAAGTAGTGGTTGGAATAGGAATTTGTGGTACACTATTAATGCGTAGTCGGTACATAGCGTTCTTATTCGATTGCAATAGAGACCTGTGGGATTTTAATAGGTCAGGGTGTAACTGACAGCTGTTAATACGTAAAAAGGCTTTATTGATGGAATATGTGTAAGGGAACTGTTCCGTAGTCGCTGTTCTTGGATCAGTTCCAACAAGGATGAAGCTAGCAGGTGACCTTCTGAACGTAAGGTTGATGAGCGTATCGGGTATGATTAATCGGTCTTGACCATAGAATAAGGGATCGTAAATGGGGACAATGAGAGAAAAAGGTTGTGAAGCGATTGTATTCCTGGTACTCCATCCGCTATTACTTGATGTAAACGTATCTGAATTGTCCTCATACCAACACTGCAACCGCAGCGCGCCTTCGTTCTTCTTTGAATTTTTATATAGCATATCTTGGATACATGCATTGACAGCATAATTTGAAATTGGTCTCTGTAGCACGGTTGAGTTAATAACACATTCCAAACTGGAAAATATACCGCTAGCCAAGTTGTGAATTACGGCCACTTTGTCCCCTTTCTCAGCATCCTTTTCAGGTTTTGGAAATGTTGTGCCGTCAACTCGTTTTATAGTTACCTCCAAATAGATGTACGCTGATTCAGGATCAAGGTAGTTATTGATACTGTGTACCGTAAAACTCATGGGGGCTCCATCTTCTTTTATGGATGTCGTGGGGAAAAATGTTAGCGTATCTTGTAAAACAACGCCACCTAGGGTCTGGGGCAGGTTGTAGATATCCAACATTTTTTTGTAAACAAGCTTAGAAGCCTGGTAAGACTGGAAATTAGGGGAGTTCATTTTTTACGTTGTTTATATTTCCTTCGTTTACCACCAATTTGTGTTCTTTTAAGATTTACTCTTCGATGCTTTACCGCCAGTCTCTTTCTTTTAATTGTCCGCCTTTGACGGACCTTACCACCTTTTTGTGTTCTTTTCGTAATTGTCCTACCTCGTCCACCACCCTTCTGTGACCTTTTTTTAGTAGTTGGCTTTCGTTTTGGTGAACCTCTGGATACATTATATAGAGGAAGTAGATCATCCTCGTCTACTTCCTCTCCACCACCCTCCTGTCTAATCGGTTGCAAATGGCATGCGGTCATTCCCTCCTCACAAATAAGCTTGCGTTTTGCGCCACCGGATTGAATTTCGTTGAGTTCAAGCGGATCCATCATTTACACAAATGTTTTCCGAAAATGTAGAACTAATAAAGTGGGTACAGGTGTGTCGGGTAAAGGTTTAAAATCCTGGTCAACCAGTTGAACACTGATCTCATTGAAATGTTGTTTCTTCAAAGTCAAATAATTAACTAGAGGAAAGCGGCAATGGTGCCGTTTACTTGTAGTTATATTCCTAGGAAACATGCGTAGAACGCTATAATTCATTTCTCCGATTTGACTCACTTCCACGATATTTGACATGACGTACACCATTCCATTCTCGACTCCGATGGAGCGCTCTCTTTCTTGATGTAGGTTTATTCTCTGTGAGCCGTATGTAAATTTGTGGTTTTCATCAAGCCCTAAGGCTTTATTAAGCTCTGGATAAAGCTTGATTTCTAGATGACGATCCTGTATGTCCACATCAACAAACCGTGCAGATGGATCCGGTGTAAATTTAGCTTTAATATTGTTGGTTCGAACAAGGCGAGTCACCGCATTAAAAAGGTCTGCTAAATCGGACCCTTCCTCCGGTTCCTCGATATCCAACTTTAGTTCATCATAGACAAATGTGTATACGGACAAAATCTCGCCTTCAGGAATTTTGTCGTAAGCCGTTTCTGACTGGGCATTTTCAGACAGGTATTTGCCTGGCATAAACGTGAGCGTCTTAAACCCCAAGGTCTCTGCCAGACTAGGGGAAAAGGATAGATAACGCCCTTCGTTGGAGGGATTGGCAAGGAATGAAGTATAGTCTATAGACGTTTTGCGCCCTAAATCCGCAGCTTGAAAATCTCCAAGCGTTACAAAAGGCAAGTTTGTTTTGATGTGAAGAAATAGGAGTTGCTTAAAATTTTGGAAATTTAGAGCCCGGGTTTTGGCTTTTGTTACAGTAGTTAACTTTGGTTTATTTATGACCACCTGATTCTTGGTAGAAGCGGGCCATCGAAATAGGTACGGGGCTTCTGTTGTTGTGGTAGTTGTGGTATTTTCTGATGTCCCCTCCGATTCACTAATGGATTTATCTCCATAAAATATTTCGACTAAACCGACTTCAACATCCTCAACATCAATACTCCTACATACACGGGTTGAAAAACATTTTGACGTATTGGTGGATGCGTATGTGGGAGACTGGTTACTAACGAGATACATGTAAAAGGACTGTGGTCCTTCAGAGATGTTGTTATGGCTCATCATTGTTTTTTTCTGTCATTACTTCTGACAAATCATTTGCTATAAACTCACTTTCAATGTCATCTCCAACCATATCAACGAGACTATACGTATACAACGGATACCGACTATTTACGCGAGATACCTTGAATATTTCATCGCTAAACGATTTCTTGTACCCATGCTCTAAAACCAATTTATCTTTGCTGATGCGAACAAGTGATCCAATTTTAAAACGAGGTGCGGCACGAGGCGTGTCAATCAATGATTTATACTGTGTCCACCAGACTTCGCTTTGGTCTTGAAACGTCTTTATTGATACAGGGCTTCGTCCCATACTTTTAAAATGTTCATGATTTAAACCATGCACCAATTTTGGGAGTATATGTACGTAACGCTTCGTTCCATGATGATCCAGGTAGTTATGAATCTTGGTCTTTACTCGTTTAATTTGAAATTCAGCCAAAAAACTTTTCAGCTTCATATTATACGTATGATATAGCTGGGCATCAAATTTATTTAGCGTATCCTTTACCACTTTTCCCCAAAACTCACCTCCCTTGTCTACATGTATTAGAGCCCCACGACACTGTTTATGAGACTTAAAAAATTTATTAAACGCATCAGCCACAACTGTCGCTTTTTTGCTATTCAACCGGTAAATGAATAGCATTTTAGTTAGCACATCTGTGATGATTAATAGATACTTGGTATTCCAATTTGAACGAGGAAAGTAAGATTTCATATCTGCCAGATCTGCAGCAAGCAGCTCATAAGCAAATAATGCTACATTCCTCCTTCTACCTTTTTTAACATACTTTCTTGGCTTGTGTACCCCGTAAGTTAGTAAATCTTTTATAGTATTACGCACAAGCTCATGGTTAGGATTTTTGGAGTTGCGCATAAAAGAAGCGATGCTACCATAGCTTCCTGGCCGCTTAATTTCAAAATAATCGCGAACGATTCGTTGTTTCTCTTCATCGGTCATCGCAGAACTCAAGCTTATTTGAAACGTCAATCCACTTGTTATCTGGTATTTCTTGAACGTCTAATGTAGTGTCCGTCTTATCACGTTTACGTTGTTTTGCTTTAACCCTTTCCCCTGTTCCACCTTCCTCTGCGGGAATCAACCCTTTGATATTCAATTTAGTAAAGAGGTCAGGACTAATGCAGTGTAGCGTTTTCGAAGACATCTTTTTCTGTTTGTGAGCAATAACACGACAAAATTACTTCTGTTAGACATGTGATTATTACAAGGGATATAATAGTTTGTAGTGCGCGGGCATGTTTTATAAAGTGCACAATGGATTCCTTTTTAGATATACTATCTCCTTTTTGTTGAATCACCCGAATTAATTCGGTCTCCTCTTCTTCAATAACAGTGAGTATGTTAGGAAAATTTACCACAATTTCAACCAAGCATAGTAATTTATCGCTTGAAAGAATTTTAATATTTTTGCGTAGGGCTGAGAGAGACATTTGACAGAGGTCTCTCAACCATTGATAATTGAGAAATATACATTCTAAACCCATGGCTCATTGTTTACTACGTAAATCATAGAGTAAACAAAACCATATAACCTACCGTATCCTTATTCGGGATAAAGATTCTCTTGTCAGCTTGAGGGAATAGCCCAAAATTTCTTACACTGGCCCACTCTTCACAGTCCATTGAAAAGTTCACAAACAAATATGCCCCTTTAGCTCCTTTGGTGGCTTCGTCAAGGGCACTTACAAGAAATAGAGGGTATTCTGGACAAAACTGCATACACAGGAACTTAGCGATTTGTTTCTCCCTTCTTTGGGCCATAAGAATAATTATTGTTGCATTAAGCGATAAATTTCTCATTCCTTTGCTATATAAATTCTTCATAAAAACATAGATGATCAAGTTAGCCAGACAAACATTACACAAACTCGTATATATCTGTAATCACCGCACCTGTGTACAAAGAATGGCACTACAGTCTGAGTGATGTGCCTTCTGTACGAAGTATAGCACAATTTTATCCAAAAAAGATCTATTACTAGAAATTTGAACCATCATGTCATCAATTAGCAAGACATTTCTCATGGTTTTGGAGAGAAGCAATTCAACATCATCAATATCTTTTGTAAAATGAGTGTGCGGATTCCTTTCCTTGAACTCCTCATACAATTTTTGCCACTCGGAATAAAGGATAATAATATTGTACTCAGAAGGACCTTTAATTGCGTAATTCAGATTTTCCAAAAGGTGTAAAGCCAGTGTAGTTTTACCAGTATGTTGGGCCGAGGCAATAATAGCATTAAATGGGAATTGTTGAATCCTAAAATCCTTAATCACTCTTTCCATGATTCTTCTTACAGCATTTCAGATATGCAACTGTGATCTGTGTTTCAGTTTTCATTCTAAATAAACAGTGACTCGTGGAGCAAGAAGAATGGAACAGTGAGGTGTGTGAATAAAGGACAGCTGATCAGAACTAACAATGACATCCCAATCTTGCACTAAAACGTTTCGTTTCGTATTTCATATTTTGCACCCAAGACACATTCTACACCTTCCTACAATTATTATGGTTACACAGTAATTCATAAGTCTATAAAGATGTATGCTTTTTTGCAGGATGATTGGGGGTCAATTGACATTGTATCCTTGTATTCGGGTCTTGGAGGCTTCGTCTGCTACATCAAATAGATGAGCCGAGTTACACCTTTGTTGCAAAGCTGAGTGGATCTATCCATCCTAGACTGCATTGTGGTGGGTATGCAACTTACTGTGTGAAGCAATTTACTCAATCCATCATCTCTGAAAAATGTAAGCAAACCACAGCTGCTCTCCTTTCAACAAAAACTCTCTTGTACACTTTATACGTATTACTTTTTTTAAATAAGTTTCATACAACTGAAAAATGTATTTTGAAGATTGTGAAAGCATTGCGAGTTGCAGAGAGTGCCTGAGTTCCGGGGATAAGTGTAAATGGGCTGTCTTTCAGAAAACGGAGGTCTGTGTTGCCTATCATCGCAATTTGAAAAGTTTTGTCACCATCCTGGAGGCAGGGGACCATAATTATTGTCCTCGTTCAGCTATAGAAGGATGTGGTCTGCCCACTTGGGGTAAATTATTTAATTAATGCTGTACCCTGAATATAATTGTGGTCATCTTGCTTTCAGTTCTGATTATGTTGCTCGTGTGGACCAGCCTGACGTTTTTTGGTCTTTGGTATGCTTACCGAGTTTGGACGGTTTATGAAATGTGTAAGCCTTTATACGAAAGTGCCTGGGAGTATTGTAAGGATTACATACATCGACTTATTAATCCTGCGACCGTAAGAAGAGACTTGGAGCGACTAAGCAGAGAAAAGTCGTTGCAACCAAATTTTCGAGTACCAAGGGGCAGGAGTAGGTCCATCTCGGTGTTTAGAAGGTCATTTACTCCTACATTCCCAGCACCTCTAATCAACCCTGGTAACGACTCCCTTCTTACACGGCTAAGGCGATCCCTTACACCGGCAGGTCAATCAAATGTCAACCTCTTAGACCGACATGCCATCATACTAGAGGAAAATGACATATTTTCTGACGAGGATGAAGAAGTGCAAGTACAAAGGGTCAGTTCTACTTCCTCTAGCTCGTCCTTTTCTGAAAAAGAGGACACTAAGGATGAGACTTTCACGACTCACTGCAGGGTGCCGAAGCAGACTAGGCCGTTTAATCTAAGAAAAAGGATTCCACCAAAAAACCATAAATGATACGTGCTAACAATGGAGTCTCAATGTTGTGACAAATTTTAACGTTTCCAATTTTGTACGATTTCAGTTTCGTGCTTTGTAAGTAAGATGTCACAACCCCTTATAAATATCTTTTTTTTATCCATGCATGCAGGATTGTGACTGCATTGTAAGTATTTTACTTTACTTCTGTGCGTAAGCATTTTCATGGTCATTATAAACCGAGTCAAATAAACCCTTCCAAGTTCACATTACTCACTCGTTGTAAATACTTTCTGATTAACTCAAGCATCACATATCGAGATAATAGATACTGTGTATCTTTGAATATGGAGTGATGTGCAAGCATAGTGAACCGTGTACGCATACACATGCGTACGTATTGAGTTCAGAGTTCGGTTGAATTATATGGCAAGCTGTATGAAGCAATGCAATTCATCATTCTGTCACATCTAAAAAAGATGGGCGTATAGAGGGAATGATGTTATACATGATGTTTGTGTGTACGACTGCTCTTCACACTCCACTAACAACACAACCACCACAACAACATAAATAAATCTGTTGACAAAAAAGACACATGTGCTAAAGAACTTTTTGTCTTCCGTGAATTCCTCACTCACGCAAAATGAATTGCAGTCTTCTAATCGACTGCCTTTCGTGTATTCTTCATGCGTGCTACTGGTTTGGACTTCGAAACGGTCAGACTTTTTGCGTGAAATCTCCGTCTAACGTTGTGGGGCATCTGCTATATTCCGTAGAACCTGAAACGAAGGAATGTCCAAAGATGGAGTCTATGACGGAAGGAGAAGCTGGGACTGTCTCAAATGTCTCTGCAAATATCATGCTAGGTAAGTAATCCATATCTTATAATGAGAATTTGTAGTTTTATAAATAATATGCGAAATCTAATGAATTCCATGGTCATTATTTTATTGCAGGTCTATCATCTCTATCACTCCTGGTTTCTCTTGCTACTTTCATGTTGGTGATCCTGTTACTCAAGATCATGTGGTCAAAGGGTCTGAATAAGCAGCCAATGGTTTCAAATGAGGATGATGGGGTGAAGAGCAGCATCGTCTTCAAACAAGATACGGGACTGCACAACCCCCATTACTACTCAGTTCCTGGATTCCATCCGTCCGGAGAAAGTGACGAGGCAAGGGATCGAAGGAATCGTATTAGAACAGAACTATACGAACTGAGAGAGCTCCACGTAAATGCAGCTAAAAGTGCGGTTGTTACTATACCGTTAAATGCACCACTATATGAAAATGAGGAAAACTATTATGATTCTCTTAGCATGTACGAGTAATCTCTGAATGGTTGTTTTGGATTTTGCTAATTTTGTATCCAAGTTTTTTCGGAATTATACCATTTGTTGTAACATGTAGGAATGATGAATACAAATAAAATAATTGAATTGTATTGCAAAAAGATGATGGTTTAAAGTCAAACAGAGTCAACTAAATGCCTATGTCTAAATACTTAACTGAAACCAATAAGCTAAAAATACCACATACTATTTTTTATCGGCACTTGTCCACTTGGTACTTAAGTTTAATGCATTCCTTAGTGCGATTCTGTGATGGATTCATCATCAGCCATTCAAACAACGGAACGTCTTTGTCACTTTTGTTTCCCAATCCAAAAGTTAACCTAAGCAAACGGCAGGCTGAAAGAATAATTTTTCGAACCAATGGATCTTGCCTTCTAAATTCCTGCATACAGAACAGATCCAAAATTAAAACTTTCACAAACACATACCAAGGACTTACAATGCATGAAAATGTTTTAGTTTCGTTGAAGTAAATTTTATGGAGATGTGGTAAAATGAATGGGAGTCTCACTTTTCCCTGTTCATCACTTTCTTTTACAGCAAATGGCCCTGTGGGTTCAGCTTCTGTTTTTCGAAAAATGCTGATTGTTTTTTTCTTTATGGGCTCATCCACGCCAAAATGTACTAAAATGATGCATTTATTCATGAATTGCATCATCTGCATAAATCGTTGCGTTACATATGCCATTGTTACCATCGTTCCGTTCCGTTGCGGATTCCTGGATGAAGGAAGAATATGCATTGCCACGCGAGATAAAAGCTATACACAAAATTTAGTACATGATTGTTATCACAACAAATGTCTAATTACATGTAGGGGAAGGTGCAGCAAATTTCCCACTATCCTGTACATGTGATGATTTTATAGTAGGTTCAGTTTTGTCCACGGTATGCTTTGCATAAATTTGTGTGGTATCCGAAGTAGGTACATTTGTTGATATGATATTATACGTATGTGTCAAGTTTCCAGTCCCACGTTTTCTCGTCCTTGTTGAAATTGTAGGTGAAAGGGTCGTTGAACTTGCCTCAGTTACAGAAATTCGCGTGGGTTCACGATTGTCATTCAATCTAATGACATCTGAACTACGTAAATCTTCGTTGTCATCATTTTGGGTTGCCAAATTAGATAAATGCAAGAATGACAAAGACGTGGTCGTTCTCACAGTTGTTGTTGGCATAGGAAGAATAGTTGTCGCGGAAGCTTGTTTCTCTTTACTTTGCAGATCTAACATTTCGATAAAGAATAAAAAAACATTTACGCGAAAAAAATGTAGACTTACATTTTCTCAGTGTACCGCATGCCCGAGTTGTTGTGTACGTAAATAGAACGGACTTGGGATTATAATCTTGGCGTCGGATACAAGCAAAATTCCCATCCTCCGTCTCAATGTATGCACAAATGTTAATAGAAATACATTTTTCGCAATGATCTGAATTTAGAATGCAGAAATTGCAGATTGTTGGAACAAAGTAGAAAAAAAGAAGAAAAAGTGTTATTTGTGAAACTGCCATTTTTTTAAAACTCTCTTATATAATTGCGTTTAACTCAAGTGTTGATCTTCAACTAAATGACTACACTTGCTAGCAGATATCTACAGAAAGAATTTTTGCAGACAAAGATCAAAAGGTCCCCCATTAACCTTATTAATGACATCCTGTTTTTTTTGCCAAGCGTGTGAAACGACCAGTCAAACTTATTGCATTCATCCTTTGTTAACGGTTAACCGGAGAGTAACAAATGTCTTGATGCATGCTATTCCACTCTTAAAAACGCGTGATATCACTGTTTAGATGGTTGCTACTTTTATTCCTACTACTTTTTGACTACGTTTCAAACGACTACAAAGTAATATTTATGCAATTATATGTATGTATGTCTGTCATTTTACCCACTGATATCTTTCCATATCTACGTATCACCTCTATGCGATGTGGTTGTTGTAGGGGTCCTCACAAACGACGTAGGATAGCTTAATAGTCCACTTACATCGGTTTTTACGGTTGTATCCACAAGGTTGACGAACTTGATGTACTGAGTAAATCGCAGAAACGTTTGATAGATGTATAGATCAAACTGCAAAACAATTCAACATAAAGAGATATTTTGATCATTCTAATAACACTTACCACAAAATTAACAATTGTCAAGTTTGACAGCTTGGGGCATTTGTGTTCCATTAACGGTGTTGGATACACTCCCATTCCATTGTGGGTTCTACAATGCAGTTCGAGCCGTTGTAATTCTAAAATTCACATGCATAAGTAAACAATACAATACAGAATAAAATTTGTACCTGGCAACTCGGAGAGACCAAATGTAGAAAACTGACAGGCATCCAGTTTAATAATCATTTCTTGTATTTTTGAATCTGCAAAACAACCCATAATAGATTCCAAAGTCCAAGCTTCTGGAGGTTCATCTTCTACAATTCCATCAAATTCAAAGATTTCCAATTTTGGGAAGTAATTGGCTATACAATCAATGTAGTCCATAACAACGTAGTCCTTTATTCGTAGCACTCTTAAGTTTTCATGATGGTAACGAAACAAAAAGTCGTCATTCAGAAACAAACTATCCATGAGGCATACGTACGCATTTGGTGTTGATCTGTGATCTATTTCTTCCAAACACAGAGTTTGTAGATTTGGAAACTGCTTGAGTACATCAAATCCTTGCTTGATGAACAACGAACCGCAGTATCCGATGATGGTTAGTTTTTTCAAGGACGGTGCCCAAACCAAGATGTCATGGTCCACAATTGTTGATCGCAGAATTCCCGTCAGGTCTATGGTGATAACGGCAATTGTTGGGGACACAAGGAGCACCTTATTTATGATTGTTGACGTGTCAGTTTCATCTTCTAAGCTTGGATGGACATGAAGTGTATGCAAGCCATGTAAATTTAGCTGTTTAAGCCTGTAAAGTCCCTCGGTTGTTATTCGCGTTATTCGCAATCGCTGAAGTCGCTGAGCTCGCAATTGAGGAATTTTATCCACGCATTTGCAATTATGATAACAACAGTCAACAGACAGGTTGACCAATCGTGAACACCTGTTGACTAAATCCAGTCCACTATTGATGCATAAGGATCCTTTGAATTTCCGTATGTTACGCATTTCTTCTGGCACGGTCAACACCACCTTCGTGCTACCGCAAGAGAGGATGTGGAGTTTCTCAAGCGATGGACACCATTGATTAATCGTGCTTGACAATACGTTTTGAATGTGTGTACTGTCGTCTTTGAATTCCCCATATGGCAAACAGTTTTCATAACACATTGTCCGTATCGTCAATGAGTGCAATGTTCTTCCATGCACCTTCAGAAACTCGACTGATTGGTTTGTCACGAACACATTTAAATGACCGAACGGGAGAATCCCTTGACATAATGTCTGTGACGCCAGTATGCCAAGACGATGGTACAAAGAAAAATATGCATCCGACTGCGGAAACGCCGACGTTCTCCGCATGGTATACTTTGCGTTGCTATGCCATTGCCTACATACGAGGGAACACTGTTTGAGTGTTTCAAAAGGGACAAGAGTGAATAAATGTCGTAACACCTGTGAAAATCAATACTAATTTCAGTATCATATAAGATAAAAGGTAAATGAAAATGGTACTTACAACATCCACGAGGGTAGGATTAAGTTGGGATGACATGAGTGATTTAGATTCCATCCCGACCTGCATATTACAAAAAAGCATAAATCAGTTGTATTGCTACCGGCATTTAATAAAACAATTTACTGATTTTAAGTTTAATGTTTCCAAATGCGGTGGTTGATATATTATTCACGTCTAGATACCTACACATTAGCATGTTTCCAATACCAATATAAATGCTACTCATTGTAAGCTGAAATTTTTCGGAACGAATTATGCGTGACTGGATTTTGTATCGGTGATCAAAATTTTTTAAAGCCTGGATGTAGAAATCATGATTGAGCCTATACACAATTGCTCTAGGCAAAGAATTACACCGACGAGAATTCAAACACACAACACAATACGCACCATCATATGAATTATGACAAACGGAACAGCTAGTGAGCATACTATAAAACTTAGGTCTAATGATAACAAATTCTTGTGCCCTCCATGCTTTTAGCGCAAAACATCCAACCTTTAATTTGTTTTGTTGCAAATCTGAGAGTGTGACATTGGGCCCCACCACAGATAGATCCATCTCCCTTAAATCAACGTTCCTCATTCTCACCAGTTTTTCCCAAACTTCATATTTTGTTTTTGATTGAAGAAGCACTACACAAGAATCGGTCTCCGTACACATTAACTTTAATTTAGGAAATCTACTTTTTAGATCATAAAAAAATTTGTATAAGTAAAGCTGGGATAGCTGCAGAATTGCAAACCCAGCCATTATAGGTGCACTTTGCACAGATGTTCTTTTCTGGAATTGAAAAATTGCGACAGATTCATTTATGGGATAAAAGGAATCAAAATTATCTTGAGAAAGAAAACGCAATGATTGGTTCCTATTCAGTGATGCCTTCAAGACTCTGTAGGAACGTTTGTCTTGGAGACATTTACCAAACACTGCACAATAACTCTGTTTAGCCACAGCTTCTTCAAATAATAATAATTGATCCTTGCATGCATTCCTTATGTCGGTCACACGAGTCGCAAAAGGACGCAAAAATGGAGCAGATTCAAATTTTGCAATTTTATGTATTTTTTCTACAACTACCCCCATCTTAACAAAAAATTGCAGCAACCTATCTAACACAAAGTAGTTCTTCTTATCGTATAAACTTAAAATCTGAATCTCTTTATGCAGTTTAGAAGCGGAGTCATCATACAACATTTCATACGCTTGAACTTGAGACGGTGATAACATGTCCTTTGTAAGTATCCTTTTTTCTACTCCTAACGGCAAATCATCAGTTAATTTATGAATGCTATCAGGTATCCTAATGTCAACCAAAAGGAAATAAGAATGATTAGTGTCATTAGACGCTTCGTCTAAATTGAATTCCGAAATTCCTTCATCATCCAAAAACTCAAATTCTCCAAAGGGTAATTCTTCTTGTTCAAGTTTAGCGTAATAGGAATTTGCGTCAAACGAACATATAAAAGTCCGCTCTTTATTTTTATCGTATCCACCTATATGTTCATTGTTGGCTCTGGCAAATCGTGTAGATATATTATTAATTCCAGATGTTAAATTATTTTGAATCAGCTGAGTGCATTCCAAATTTTTGAGAAATGTGAATTTTTCTTTATTTTGTTCTAAAGCAACATGAAACGCGTATGAAGCCAAGGTTGGAAAGTGGAACACGTACCAATTGAATGACCGATACAAAAAGGTTGACAAAACTGAACCAACAGATGCAATTAATAGGATTTGAACCGTAGAATAGAGTTTAAGATAATCCTTCATATTCTTGCATTGAAACACCCTATAAATTTTGTGGGAATATTCATATTGATCATCATCAATGTCAGTGTCTAGCTCAGTATTAACAAAGTTCTTTGATTTGGAGGGAAATTCATATTGTTCCAACAAATCTGGATGAGTCATCCATTGGAATGGAAAGTGAAATTGCAACAGTAGCAAGTCCGTGTTTTCCCCTTTCCCCATGACTTGATACAGGTGTTTAAATCTACGCACTATACTCTCTCCGCAATGACCTGTTCTGATTTTTTCAACAGCGACATGTAGGTCCATATTAACCAGATTTCTTAAATCGAATATTTTGTAACGTTGCGACATCGTCATGAATAAAATATTATCGCATGATCCAACGATATTTAAATTTTTAATACTTTCGTTATTCAACATTTGGACAAATACAAGATTGTCTCTTCGACTATTTCCGTAGCCTAAAATGATATGTGCTCTTAATTTTATTTGCAGGTTGCAAGTTGAGCATAAGATGGCCAACACTTTTCCACCTAAATCTACAAATTAATGTTTACTAATTATTATTATCAATTAAATCTAGCCTAACCTGGATTATGATGATCGTGATGCATGTTTTTTGTGACTTCATCACCAAAGCATTTACCACACTGCCCACAATGAGTGGCTGTGTCGTACATTTCTCTAGCCTTTACATCTACCACCATGGGTATGGCTTCCGCGTATGCCTTTTTTCGAAATTCGTCACATGTATCAAACAAAATGCGGTAGAACGTCTCGGCACACTTGGGCCCATCATAGTATTCTACGCGCAACAAAGAGTCTGATGGTCCAACAACGGCAAGGGTATAAGCATGTAGCCTGAGATTACTGAGTTTGGTTGTGTACCATAAAGTATCTTCATCAATGTTAATTGTTTCTTCGCTTTTAATGGGTTCAGGGTACAGTACAAAGGAGTAATAGATTTTGAATACTACATCCAATTTTGCTTCCAACTTGAACGACTGATAGCGTTCATGTTTCGGCCATGTAGTTTTGGCCTTATGTAACAGAATACATTCATCCTTATGCATGTAATTGGTTGTGGCTTTTAAGCAATATATGCAAATGTCTCTACCTCTCCAATTAGGCCTATTTAGCAGTAGAGGCAGATTGGTAACGGCAACAATATGAGTGTACAACTCTAAGTTATTGCTTGTTAATATGGTTGTGTTACTCACTTCATTGAGTTGAAGAAGTGTAACATGTCCAATTGGATCTTTAATATCTTCGACGATAAGAATTGGGTGAAAGTTACGGGGTGAATCATATGCCAAAATAAGAATGGTGATACTACTTTCTCTGGCAAATCGTTCAATCTCATCGAGTTTGACTGCGTGTAAATATTCTTTGATATTCCATTCATTTTTTGCAATCAATTGTTTTAGTAAATCAAAATAACTATCAGGGTCTTGAAGCTTTTTTCTCAGTTTTCTCCTTTCGTATTCGCTTAGGTCATTCTCACATTTCCCTTTGAAATGCATTGAAACAAATTTTTTTCTTTTGAGTATGCTTATAACAGAGTACACAAAGCAAAGATTTTCCGTTTTTATATTGCACACAGAACGTCGATTTATTCCCTTTGGAGTCTCTATCCAAGTCCCGGTCACCTGGGGCAAGGGGAGATATTGACCAATGTTACATGTGACACTAATGATGGACTTCAGCGTCCACCCGGATGTATCCTCATTAAATATTTGCAAAGTCACATCAAGGTAATTTAATGCAATTTTCAATCTCGACTCTATAGAATTTTCATTTATATAACGTTGGAAAGGAGTAAATAATGTGCGAGGCCTTTTTTCTCCTGAGTTTATGGACTCCAAAATACAAAGAAATTCCATGCTTAGCCGTACGCCCTTAAAGTGTTGAATCAATTCCCTTAATATCCGTTTCAAATTAGGTTTGATAATTTCTACAGCGTGTTCGAAGCCTTGAACATTCCTATTGTATTTATAGGAGATCGTTAGTAATGTACCGTGGTGAGTATATTTTTCTAATGTGAATGGCAGCAGGTTCAACTGACTGGGAAGTAGTGGTGGAATATTTGTTGTACCTGCACCTGTTTGATTGATGCCGGTACAAGCTGAAGTATGAGCCGCTTTATTTTCGATGCAGCGAAGACATTTATCACACATATGACAACCAATGGAGTGAACCTCATATTTTTGGTATGATGGAAACACTTGAGAACATCCAAAAAAGTTGCATGTATACTTACGATTTATGAAGGTCCTTTTATGTCTAAGCTCCTTCACGATATTAATTAGCGGGTGAAGAAGATTAAAGGTTTCGTCACCTGCACTCATTGTACATTAGATCCTAATCGGAATTTTGTTGCACTGTTATTGAACAACGAGTTAAGAACGTTTGTGA